>JASVEL010009799.1:0-60568 GCA_032618575.1 Nicotiana noctiflora
GACAGTCAATGAACCAGTGATGATAGTGAAACAAGAACCTGTTAAAGTGACAATACCCGGAGCAGTTGTTAAGCCTGTGTTGGTTTTAAAGGGCGCTCGTACAAAATCGGTTATTATTAAACCGATGACTCAGTTGACTGTGGTAAGTGAAAAGGCTGTACAGTGAAATTATGACCGGGTGATTGTGATATACATGGGACAGAAGTTAAAGAAGAAGTATGCGAAACTCATGGGTTGACTAGATCAGGGAGGTGCTTTGCCCCTAAAGAATTGAGAAAGGTTAAAATAGCTAAAGACAATCCGACACCGTTGAAGAGAGCTGCTACTGAAGAAGAAGCTGAGAGTTCTTGAAAAAGATGAAAGCACAAGAATTCAATCGTGGAACAATTAAGGAAAACCCCAGCGCAAATCTCATTACTGTCTCTATTAATCCATTCGCATGAACACCGCGGGGCGTTGATGACAATTCTAAATGAAGCCCATGTGCTAGATAAGATCACTGTGAATCATCTTGAGAAGATTGCAAACAAAATTTTCGAGGTTAACAAGGTAACATTCTCCGATGATGAGTTGCCGTTGGAAGGAACTGAACATAATATAGCCCTTTACCTCATAGTGAAGTGTGAAGATTCCGTGGTTACTCGGGTGTTAATTGATAATGGGTCTAGTGCAAATATTTGCCCTCTCTCCACTCTAGAAAAGTTGAAAGTTGACAATGAAATAATTCAAAAGAACAGTATCTGTGTACCTGGATCTGATGGCGGAGGGAAGGATACATTGGGAGATATTGTGTTAGAGCTAACAATAGGACATGTGTAATTCACTATGGAGTTTCAAGTGCTCGATGTTGCTGTGTCCTACTATCTATTATTGGGACGGACTTGTATTCATGCCGCAAAGGCAGTGGCGTGTACTTTGCATCAAATGGTTAAGTTTGAATGGGATTGACAAGAGATCGTGGTCCATGGGGAGGACAATTTTTGTAATGCTATTACACCCTTCGAGGAAGTTGATGATGACAAAGGTCCATTGGTGTACCAAGTTTTGGACATAGTACCGGTTGCTAAAATCCCGGAAGGGGAGTGTGTTCCTACACCCAAGGTAGCTTCCGCATCTGTCATGGTGGAAACCGAGATAATAAGGAATGGATTTTTGCTCGGAAAGGGTTTGGGAGCTTCATTACAGGGGATTATACAACCAATGTCTCTTCCGGGAAATATAGACACTTTCGGGTTAGGTTTCAAACCCACTGTTGCTGACATAAGGAGAGCCAAAAAGATGAAGAAGAGAGTGTGGACCCTTCCAAAACCTATCCCTCGCCTTTCCCGTTCTTGGTACTAAAAGGTGCCCAGCAACATCAATGCTCAATTTCCTGGTGATAGAACCTAACAAGGAGTTGATTGAAAGGTTCAAAAGGTTGTTCGATGAAGTGAATATGGTGGAGGCAGGCGAAGGTCCGAGTAAAATTGATGTGCAGTTTGTGGGGTCTTGGTCCAAACTTAATAACTGGAAGCTACCCCTCTTCCAACTCGGAATAAGTCGTGGTAGTTATTTTTTGATTTTCTTTTGAGTATGAAATTTGGATTATTTCCAAGGTTTTAATTCGTATTTCTATGTTCCGTCCATTTGTATGAGTTAAACCTTGTTATCTTACAGTTTTAATGAAATGTAATTACCTTTTCCCTTTATTCCTGATAGCCTTATTTTTCTTTTTTCTCTTGTACAGTCCCTTTTATGCTGGTTTCAATGATGTGTCATGCATGAGGAGTTCCCGGCCCAGTCTTGATAATCAATGTGAAATAATAATACAAGAAAGTGAATGTGATGATGAGGTAAAATATGATGACGATGAAGCATTGAAAGAAATCAGTAAAGAATTAAGTCAATTTGAGGAAAAACCCAAACCTAGCTTGAATGACACAAAGGCAATCAATCTAGGGGATCGGATGAATGTTCGGGAAACGAAAATAAGTGTCCATTTGGAAGCCTCGCTCAGGGAAGAGATAATCAAGTTGTTGTTTGAGTACAAAGATATTTTTGCATGGTCAAATGATGATATGCCAGGTTTAAGTACCGATCTGGTGGTCCACAAGTTGCCCATTTATTCGGAATTCCCTCCTGTCAAGCAAAAGCTGAGGAAATTTAAAACAAATATCAGTGTGAAAATCAAAGAAAAAGTCAACAAGCAGTTTGAGGCGAAGGTCATACGAGTTACCCGATATGCCACTTGGTTAGCCAATGTCATGCCCTTGCCAAAGAAAGATAGAATGACTAGAGTATGTGCTGATTATCGTGATCTCAATAAGGCGAGTCCAATAGACAACTTCCCATTGCCAAACATCCATATATTGGTTGACAATTGTGCCAAACATAAGATTGGTTCTTTCATGGATTTTTATACGGGCTATCACCAGATTTTGATGAATGAGAAAGACACAGAAAATATGACATTCATTACGCCTTGGGGAGCCTATTGTTATAGGGTTATGCCATTTGTACTGAAGAATGCATGGGCAACATACATGAGGGTGATGACCACTATGTTCCATAATATGATACATCGGGAAATTGAAGTCTATGTGGATGATGTAATTATAAAGTCAAAGAGGCAGTGTGATCATGCTAGAGACCTGAGGAAGTTTTTCCAGAGGCTTTGCAGGTACAATCTCAAATTCAATCCAGCAAAGTGTGCATTTGGAGTCCCACCAGGAAAGTTGTTGGGGTTTGTGGTAAGTCGGTGTGGTATTGAATTAGACCCGTCCTAAATCATAGTCATTTAGGAGTTACCACCGCCAAAGAGCAAGAAAAAAGTGATGAGTTTGCTCGGCAGGTTGAATTATATTAGCATGTGCATTACTCAATTTACAACGACTTGCGAGCCTATCTTTAAGCTGCTAAAGAAAGATGTTGTGGTCAGATGGACGGATGAGTGTCAGGCAACATTTGACAAAATTAAGGAGTATTTGTCCAGTCCACCTGTATTGGGTCAATCTGAGCAAGGAAGACCTCTGATCCTTTATCTGATAGTATTGGATAATTCTTTTGGTTGTGTACTGGGGCATCATGATGTCACAGGAAAGAAAGAGCAGGCAATTTACTACCTCAGCAAGAAGTTCACATCTTATGAGGTAAATTATACTCAGCTTGAGAGGACGTGCTGTGCTTTAAATTGGGTAGCACATAAGTTGAAACATTACTTGTCAGCATATACTACTTATCTCATGTGGCGGTTGGATCCATTGAAGTACTTTTTCAGAAGCCCATGCCCATAGGGAGGCTCACAAAGTGGAAAATCTTGCTCACAGAGTTTGATATCGTCTATGTGAAGCAGTGGCCAATCACCTAGCGGAGAATCCAGTTGATGATGAATATGAAACTTTAAAAACATACCTTCCTGACGAGGAGACAATGCATATCGAGGAGTCGGAATTAGATGAAAAACCAGGGTGGAAGTTGTTATTTGATGGGGCTGCTAATGCCAAAGGCGTTGGGATAGGAGCAGTACTTATTTCTGAGGCAGGGCAACACTACCTTGTTACAGCTCAGCTTTGCTTTTACTGCACCAATAACATGGTTGAATACGAGGCATGTATTTTGGGTTTGAGGATGGCTATAGACATGGGTGTCTAGGAGATCTTGATCATAGGAGACTCGGATCTTTTGGTACACCAAATTCAGGGAGAATGGGAAATACGAGACTTAAAGATAATACCGTACCAGCAATGTTTGCATGAACTTTGTCAACAATTTTAGTCAATAGATTTCAGGAACATTCCAAGGATTCATAATGAAGTTGATGACGCTTGGGCCACTTTGGCGTCAATGTGGCATCATCTAGATAAGGCTTATGTGGACCCATTACAGATTCAGGTTCGAGATCAACACGCATATTGTAATATGGTAGAAGAAGAAGAACTTGATGGTGAAACGTGGTTTCATGATATTAAAGAATACTTCAGGATGAGAGTATCATGCACAAGCCACAGAGGACCAAAAGAGAGCTTTTAGACGCTTGGCAAGCGGATTTTTCTTCAGTGGAGGGGTCTTGTACAAACGAACTCCAGATCTTGGTTTATTGAGGTACATGGATGCTAAGCAAGCTACAACTATAATGACCGAGGTACATGCTGGGGTTTGTGGACCTCATATGAGTGGATATATATTGGCAAAGAAGATTCTCTGAGAAGATTATTATTGGCTTACTATGGAACGAGATTGTATCAGTTTTGTGCGCAAGTGTCATCACTGCCAAGTACATGGAGATTTGATCCATTCTCCACCATCTGAATTGCATACAATGTACCATGGCCCTTCGTTGCTTGGGAAATGAATGTCATTGGGTCGATCGAGCCAACATCATCTAATGGGCACACGTTTTGTGCTAGTAGCCATTGATTACTTCACTGAATGGGTTGAGGTGAAAACTTTCAAATCGGTGACCAAGAAGGCAGTGGTCGATTTTGTGCATTCAAATATCATTTGTCGGTTCAGAATTCCAAAGGCGATTATCACAGATAATGGTACCAATCTCAATAGCCATTTGATGGCGGAAACATGTCAGCAGTTTAAGATCACGCACTGCAATTCCACCCCATAAGGAGAATGGAGCAGTTGAGGCAGCTAATAAGAATATCAAGAAAATACTTCAGAAGATAGTGGAAGGATCCAGGCAGTGGCATGAGAAATTACCTTTTGCTTTATTAGGCTATCTCACTACTGTTCGCACTTCAGTAGGAGTAACTCCTTATTCATTGGTGTACGGTACGGAGGTAGTAATACCTACAGAAGTTGAAATACCATTCCTTACGATTATTGTCGAGGCAGAAATTGATGATGACGAGTGGGTCAAAGCCCGTTTGGAACAATTGAGCTTGATTGATGAAAAAAGATTGGCAGGAGATGTCATGGACAGTTGTACCAATAGAGAATGGCAATAGCATATAACAAGAAAGTGCGTCCGCGAAAGTTCGAAGTAGGGCAATTGGTGTTGTGGCGTATCCTACCTCATTGGGCTGAAGTAAAAGGAAAGTTCGCCCCCAACTGGTAGGGGCCATTTGTTGTAACCCGAGTGTTATCCAATGGTGCATTGTATCTAACATATGTGGAAGGAAATGTATAGAAATGGCTATCAATTCTGATGTAGTCAAGAGATATTATGTATGATTTCTTTATCTTTATGTACCTAATTGTATTTGACATGTTTGGAGATTGAAATGACAAAGGCATTTTGTTCTTCTATCCAAACACTTTATCATTTGTTATCCCTTTGAGCCTCATTATATTTTCTTTTGTATCCCTCTTTCAGAATTAACAACAAAACCCAAGAACCGGAGCAGGGAAATTAAGTGGAGAAACAGGAGAAAAACAATAAAAAAGAAATGAAGAGAAAAGAAAAAGAAAGAAGAGAAAAGAAAAAGAAAGAAAAGAAAAGAAAAGGAAAAGAAAAGAAAAAGAAAAGAAAGAAAAGAAAAATGGAAGAAAGGAAACATCACAACAATGAAGCGATTTTATGACCTGAACTACGTTTGACTTGATCCCAAGAGGGTACGTAGGCAGCCTCACTAAGGTTCAATCATAACAAAAGAAAAGTCCAAAAATCCCCATAAAGAAAACTGGGGCAGAAGTTGTGTTTGTTGCGAGAAATATGATTTCGAAAGTTGTAATTTTTGAACCACGTTGAATTATTTTGATCCTTTATACCCTTCTTTTTAAAACCCATCCAAAAGCCACATTACGGTCCAAAAAAAGACCTTCTGGTCAATTTTAAGAAATGTCAATACGAGCAGGTAAAGTGATTCATGTTGGGGACTGTCACACCTCCCTTTTTACTACCCCGACCTTTCGAGAATAGGGTATACCTCAATGTTCAAATGCCCGAAAATGATATAATAACGAAGAGGAAGGAGTTTTTCCAAATAAAGGACAATCGGTTCGGGATTTTATTTAATTTTCAGAGTCGCCACTTGGGAAGATAATGGTGTCCCAAGTCACCGGTTAATCCCGAATCCGAGAAAATTGACTCTGTATTACAGTCCGCGAAACTATAAACCTGGATAAGGAATTCTGTTATATGCCTTTTACAATATGTACATGTTTCCAACTTTAATATTTTTTACAAATTGCGACGTCGCGAAAGTATATTTCGAGTCACACCGCAACCAGTACTCATGTGACCTTTAATATATTTCGGCTTCGCCGGGATTTAAGATTTGAGTCGCACCAAGTGCACGCTCATATTAAGAAGGGTATATTTATTAAATCGTGCCTAATAATCGTCTAACAACTTTAAATCTTTGGGAAAGGTTGTGGAATTTTCTATCAACCTTCCCGAATCTATTATATACTCATCATTTGTTTATATGGGGGCCCCGCTATTTTTGTTGCCATGTGAAGCTCATCCCATTCGTTTTTACAGTTCAAACATAATGTGTCACTATATTTTCTATCACTGTTTTTTCCCTTAATCAATTTAATTATCTTACATTTCCAGGAAATGAGTCCAGGCCTTATTATTTTGTTGTTACTGGGCCTGGACTTCTGGGCTCGTATTCAACAAGTTGCTGTTGGTATCCGGGTCTCAATAACCCAAATTATGTTGAGGCATCCATTCAGAAGCCCAACTGATGCTCGAACACAATCCAGGCCTGCGTTACACATTAGGCCCAGACCAAAACTAAAAGAAGAGAATGAAAACAGAAACTGGAAACTCATAATATGAACAAGTATTTGAAACCAAAAGGAAATAATTCAAATTATACTTTATTCATTAAGAGAGAATTATCGTACAAAGCTAACAATATCAATTCTGATTGATAATTGTCTAATATGCATAAAACCTAATTAACAAACTACTTTTCAATTTGTTCTTCAATGACTAATTCATACTACTGATCCGAGTTCTTTACTAGCTAAGTGACAGGAGGATATTTAACCATACGAAACGTGATTAAACTAATATGATTCCCTTACTTAGAGCTCAATTGCAGATGCTAATTATACTTATCACTATGTTTACTGTGAGTCTGGTTCATTTGATATTACAAAGTCAGTCTTAATTAAACTATTACTTCATTTGGTTGTTGCCGTTTTAAAACTTGTTTAAATCCAACAACGGGTACCCGATTAAACTATCTACATAGGTTGATTAAAATCATTACTGTGAACTTATTGTTATAGGTTTACGTCGAGATTAATTGGTCTGGTTTTATGGTTTTACCCTATTTTAACTAAGTGATTTTAGCTACTATAACTACATTACCTCTACTTACTACTTATTACATTGTCTCGTTTGAGCTTCTACATATACACACGATATCCTAATGAATTACAAATTCAAACTATTTAAATAGCTAAAAAACAGAAATGTAAAATAACAAAAGGCTTTAAACTCGCAACTTCATTTCATCATCATAGCTTCAAATTACATAGCCTGAACAAGGATGTGTACCTGATTCAGCAAAGAAATATCGATGAGTTCAAAGGGATGGAATAGGTACAACAATTAGAATCAACGCAGGCAATGCAACAGTGGCTAGAATGAATCCCAACGAGCAAATGAATCTTAACACAACAACAAAGCAATAGAGACCCAGTGAAGAGCAGAAATTCAAAACAGCTTCAAATATGAATTTCAACTAAAAACCCAAGCAGCTATCCACGGTATTGTGTGAAGTTTCTCTGAAAATTTTGATTTCCAAAATCCAGCCCTTAAACAAGCTCTAAATGAGGGTATTTATAGGTGGGAGATGGTGAAAATTTTAGGGGGGGGGGAGATAGAAAGTAATTCTAATTCCCTTCCCTCATTTTTTACCAAAACTCACACTTTAGTCCCAATTTCTGTTATGAGATGCCTTCCAGCATGTGCTGGAAGGTTCTATTTGATTCCTTATTGGAGCTTTTACTAGTGTGCCCCTACTTATTAGTGTTATTTACTAAGTTACCTTTTCTTTAGGACCATTGTGCCCTTAATCTTGTGCAAAATTGCAGAAATCATGAGCCTAAATGTCTTTAGTATCCCTATAGGCTCTATTAAATCCACAACTTTGCCATTTTCTATTCCCTATATGCCCTTAAGGGCATTCACTAATTACCCGACCTATCCAGGCCAGGTTTCCCTAAGTTCAGCTCTTATTTAGCTACTAGCCAACATTTATACTAATATTTAAGACCTGTCCAGATTAAACTTCAATTCATTTCAATTTTAGCCACTTTTGTTTCATTTTCTATTATTGAAGCTAGTTTGCAGGACTAGCTTGCTTAATTATTTAGAACTAACTTATTTAAGCCTTGGCCAGTCCAAAGTTTGGACTTAGCCTTGCAATTTGGGCCAATTAATGAACACAGGCTGGCTAAGACTTTGCAAGTCTAGCCAACTAGTGAACACAAGCCAATTGGGACTTTGCAAGTCTAGCCTATTGGACTTAACTCAATTTTATTACACACCTGGCCTATTTAACACTTAGCCAGTGTTTCAAAATTATTAGAGCCGGTCAGTTGCAAGACTGACCACTCTTTGTTATTCATTTCACTTATAACTTCTTTTTTGTGGTTTTCAATTTTAACCCATTTTAAACTACTTAACATGTTTTTAATTTTAACCACTTTTCAAGTTTCTACACTACTACAACTATAACTAATTCCACCTAGGCATACTAAGTATTAACAGTAATCAGCTTAACACAAAATTGTTGCAAACATAGCCATTTTCATACCAGATTGCATACATAGCCATGAAATCAGAATTACTTATCAATTAACCAAAACTCAGAGAAACAGATTGAATATAGTTGAATTTCAATCAAAGGCTTATAATTCAGATTCCACAACACAGTGTATCAATCAATCATGAAGCAGGCATAGTCAGAACTTTCTTATGTTTAGAAGGCTACTGAAACCCTAGTCATGTTTAACATGTTCTTGACCAAGCACAGATGGGTAAAACTCATAAAAGAAACTTCAAAAGAAAGCATGGCTTAAACAGAATAACAGAAATTTTCTAGAAGATAAGAACTAATCTAAACAATGCGGAAAATCTAAGTAAAAGACATGATAGTAGACATGAAGAAGGATTAGTCAATGAAAGACAGATCTTAATAGAGAAACAGAACAAACAGAGATTTTTTCAAAGATGAAAACCCTAATCTATCATGCAATTGTTTAAACGTCTAACATACTAAAACATACTGGAATCAAAGAATCAAATGAAGACAAACAAAAATCACAGAAAAGATAAGCAAGAAAGGGAAAAGGGTGACTTAGCTCGTAGGATTTGACTCCTGAGCTTCCTTATTTCTTTTTCTTTTCTTCTTTTTCCTTTTCCAGTTTTTCTTTTCTTTTTCTTATTTTATTTTTTTTCCTGGTTTTCTTCTTTCAGATTCAAGACTTCAACTTTGAAGTCTTTTGTTTGGGGATCGGTGTTAGAAGTGGAAAAAGGTGGGATTTTTGGGTAATGGTTTGTTTGAGCCGCCGGAGTTAGGGTTCCGGCGACTTTCTTTCAAATATTCGAGGAGCTGGGGTGACATTCGAGGGAGGTGGTTTAGGTAGGGTGATAGATCAGGGGATGGTGGTTCTATGGTGTTAGTTTGGAGGCTGTTCTCATAGGTTTGGTCACCGGAGATGAACTCCGATGATCGGAGTTTCAAGAATATAGGGTTTTCAAGGTTTCATTTGAGTTTTGTGGGGTTTGTGATGAAGAAGAATGGAAAGATAAGAGAGGGGTTGAGATCTTGCCGGAGACTGCCGTGGAGGTGGACAGCCTCCATGGCCAGCGAGGTCTGAAGAAGGCGACGAACAAAAGAGAAGAAGAAGGGCAGCTAGGGTTAGGGTGTGATGTAAATGGCCGGTCTTCTCTTAGAGATGTGGTTTAAATACCCATCATGGTTGACTGGTCCTTGGCCGTTGGATCAAATGAGATCGATGGCCAGGATTGATTTTCCCATACAACGTCGTCTCAATTAAATGCGAGACCAATTTGTGCCCGTTAAATCTCACAGTATGAACGGTTCAGATTCGATCTTGAATCTAGCCAATTTAATTAATTTCGATTAAAGTCTCAGCCATTGGATTTGAAGTGATGAACGGCTGAGATCATTGTTATTTCAAGAGTGCTGGACCAGATCCTTTAATTGGTTTGGGCCAATGCATTAGGCTAGTACATTTGGCCCAAATTTTGTATTTTTGTGTATTTTCTTGGTATTTTTAATTATTTTGTGGTATTTTTATTTTGTATTTCATTTTTTCCTTTTTTGTATTATTTCAATTATTCAATTACTTTTAATTTCCTATTTTTTCCAATTTTTTTGATATTTTTGACAATTTTCTACTATTTTTTCTTAATTTTCGCTATTAATGCTCTTTTTTGTTACTTTTCTTTTTTAACTACTTAATTCAAAATGCATGTATTTAACCTTTTTTTTAATTTTCTAATTTTAATCTCTAATTATTCAATCACACAAATGCATCTAATTTCAATCAAAACATGTAATTGCACACAAAAATACTATTTATTTTAATTTTGGAACTTGTTGCTTAGGGCAAAAATCACGTGCTCACAGCTGCCCTTCTTTGCTCGGGTACACGAAGAGTTTCAGTGCAAAGACGAGTGAGCAGTAATGAGAGATTTTTGCCAATCGGCATATTCCGTGAGAAGTATTTTTTGAAAACCCTTTGAGCGCACCCCGCCTCAGAGGTTGCCTACATATCCTGGGCTAAACAGGAATCAGGTCAGTGTAGTTCGGGAAGGTCTGGCAGTTAAAAACTACCAGACTTACTGTTGCATTGACACTGTTATGACTTACTGACCTACTCCTTATTACACCAGGGGGTAAAATGTAAAATGAAGAAGCTATTCTAAGCTATAATTCTACGAGTTATAATTGTTCCTATCTAACTTCTTGTCTCTTTATTCTTCTTTGTCTCTGTTTCCTTGATTTTCTGTGCGGCTGTCTTTCTTTTTGTTGATTTTCTTTTCCCTGCTTCCCCTTTTTTTTTCGATGATGCTTCTCGCCTTCAAACTGATACCTGCTCAAAACAAAATAAAAACAACAAACTTTTCTTCTGCCCCAGTATGGGCTTTTTGTGTTACGGTGTTACTCATGTTAGCTAACACAAACCAAAATTGCAGAAATTAAAATTGCAGAAATGTATTCCCTTGTTATACAGGTGGGCGCCTGAACAGAAATTAAAAATTGCAGAAATGTATTCCCTTGTTATACAGGTGGGCGCCTGAACAGAAATTAAATATTGCAGAAATGTATTCCCTTGTTATACAGGTAGGTGCCTGAACAGAAATTAAAATTGTAGAAATGTATTCCCTTGTTATACAGGTGGGCGCCTGAACAGAAATTAAAATTGCAGAAATGTATTCCTTTGTTATACAGGTGGGCGCCTGAACAGAAATTAAAATTGCAGAAATGTATTCCCTTGTTATCCAGGTGGGCGCCTGATGCATGAAATGCAAATGCAGAAAAGTATTCCCTTGTTATCCAGGTGGGCGCCTGATCCATGAAATGCGAATGCAGAAAAGTATTCCCTCAGTTTGATAACTGGGGTGTGAATTTAAAAGATGATACCTCCCTGTTGTTTTTGGTATTTTCTTGATTGAGTGATTTTTCATCCATGGATTCCTCCATTTATTGCTGGACTTTCTTTTTAGTGTTTTCTATCTTTCCACATTGGTCACATTCACTTTAAAGTGATTAGTGACAATTTGTTCCTGCCTAAATCACAAAAACAAAATCTTATTATTTATAAGCTGCTGGCAACTGGCATATGCCGCTCCTGCCTTTTATTGCCTTCATCTTTTTGCTTTTCTTCTGCTATGCGGTCTTTCAGTTGACTATCCTTTGTAAACTCTTTTTATATTTTCTTGTTTTTCACCTTTTTGTTTTCTTTTCTTTCGGCTCTGATTGGCAACCTTCTTTATTTCTTTTCAACTTCTTTCTTTTCTTTATTTTCTGATCCAGTGTTATTTCAGCTCTTATCATCAAAAATTGGTAGTTAGCTTTCAAAGGACAAACAATGAAATGCAGAAACAAATGAATTTAAAAAGGGTAAGGGTGTTTCGGAGAAGTGATAGAACTTATCTGAGTATGTTGGCTGATTCTGTTAACCATGCCATGTATTTAAACTCCGACTCAGTTTGTTCAATCCATTATTCCAACTCCATCTTTTGTAACCCAAACCGATCCTATTTTTGTTGCTTTTCTATTTTTCCAAAATAATCCTCGCAATCGCCTTATGGTGCCGTGAAAGGTTCTCACCAATAATACTCTCTCATTTATTTCTCTCAACCTCACAATCGCCTTGTAGTGCCTATAAAGGTTTTCACTGACAAGACTCTCTCATTTTATTTCTCTCAACCTCACAATCACCTTGCAGTGCTGGTAAAGGTTTTCACTGACAAGACTCTCTCATTTTATTTCTCTCAGCCTCACGGTCGCCTCACGGTGCCGATTAAGGTTTTCACCGATGAGACTCTCTCATCATTTTTTATATATATTTTCTTTTGTCTTTTGTTTTTTCTGAACCACCGGTGTTGTCCGATTCCTCGTTCTTCCCTTATTCTCATTGTATTTGTTTTTTCCTGAAATTGATTATAAGGTCTTTCTTTGGACCGTAACGTGGCTTTTGGATGGGTTAAAAAAGAAGGATATAAAGGCTCAAAAAATTTTCGAGGGTTTAAAAATATTTACAACTCTCGGAATTATAAAACATGACTTCTGCCCCAATTTCAATATGTGGGGGATTTTTTGGATTTTTCTTTATTGTGACTGAACCTCAGTGAGGCTGCCTACGTACCCTTTCCGGATCAAGTCAAAACGTAGTTCGAACACGCCGATTAATTCATGGTTTTCTTTTGACTTTTCCCGATTTTTTTTGTCTTTTTCTTTTGTTTGCATTTTTTTTTACTTTTTACTTTTTTTTTGTATCATAAATGATTCCGAGAGAGGGGTATAAAAGAATAAATCGAACATAGCTCAAAGGGGATGTCAGCGGATAAAGTGTTTGGATAGAGAATAAAATGCCTTCATCATTTCAATTCCAAAATCACAACAAAATTCAATCATACAATTGGAAAGGAATCATATATAGTATCTTTTGACCGCATCTGAATTGATAGCAGTCTCTACGCATTTCACTTGAACGTCTGTCATATATAATGCCCCATTAGACAACACCCGTGATACCATGAACGACCCTTGCCAGTTCGGTGCGAATTTACCTTTTGCTTCAGCCCAATGCGGTAGGATACGCCTCAATACCAGTTGTCCCACTTCAAACTTCTGAGGATGCACCTTCTTATTATATGCTCTGGCCATTCTTTGTTGATATAATTGTCCATGGCAAACCGCAACTAACCTCTTCTCATCAATTAAATTTAACTGTTCCATTCGGGCTTTTACCCATTCATCATCATCAATCTCAGTTTCAGCTATGATTCGAAGTGACGGTATCTCAATTTTTGCGGGTATAACAGCCTCTGTCCCATACACCAATAAATACGGTATGGCGCTGATAGAAGTACGTATTTGTCACGCCCCAAATCGGGGAACATGACCGGCGCCTGACCAGGTTGCCCCATTCAAGCGGACCTGGGTGCCTTTCATTCCCACGCGTTACCCCTGTGCTGATTGTTTTTCATTTACCAAATATCTTACTAATCATGAATGATTTCACATTAAACAAATAAAACCATACGAGTGATTCATTAACAAGTTTTCAATTTTTACAACGCCCGACATAACACAATACATATACATAAGATTGGAATCCCACAGTTTACATGTCTACAGAGCCTCTAGGATACAAAAAGGGGAATACAATACTTGCCGGTAACAAGGCTCCGGCTATACCTTACAAAACCAAAATGAAATCTAAACAAAAGTGGTATGAACCACACAGGGCCCCGAGGAAGAAAGGGCTCACCAAAACGGGCAATGGAAGGAGAAGGATACTACTGCCGATGAGCTGAAGTGCCTGCTACTGATCCACCTACAATCATAACACGAATGTAGCGTCCCCGCAAAAGGGACGTCAGTACACTTGAATTGTACTGGTATGTATGGACAAACTTTGTCCCAAGTAAACTCAAGCCATTAAATTACATTAAAACTAATCAAGCCACCCAACCATGTTTTCCACCTTTTTCTCATTTCAGATAAGCCTCAACATAAGCACATTCAAGGTCAACAAATAGAACAACAACCAATTAACAACATAAATTGCAAGTAGTCAAACATAGGGCAATCAGTGCCTCCCCAGGTTGCAAACTCTCCTGCTGTCTCCTTTCACAATTTCACATCATTGATTTTTGTATCAATTTTCAATAGCGATTTCGATCGCTTTCCATCCTTATTGCCCCTGACCACCCTTATTACCTCGACCACCCTTATCACCCCAACCCATACCTTATTTCCTCACGTTGCGACGCGCAACACGACCCCGCCTTACAGTTTAAAACACAACAATTTCAAACAGCAGATAAGGTACTACACACAATTTCAACAAGTTCAAATAAGCAACTTGCACATTATTTCATGTTCTCAATTACATTTCAAATTAATATCACAACCATGTTACAATATTTCCATAATCAAGAATATTCACACAAGTATGTTCAACAATTTTCCACAATAAACCAATTCTCGAGTGTTTCGTTTCCTTTCCACAAAGTGCCATATAGGCCATCATAAGTATTATTCACAATTCTTTACCCAATTCAACTCTCATTTAACTTTCGGTTCATATTCTATACCACATCACTCATATTTCAACCACAACTTTGAGAATTTCACACAATTTGTCAAATTAACATTAACCAAGCAATTTTCACACATATAGGCGATTTCACAAGAATCAAAATTAGCCATACATACCTGGTGATGAGTTTTCTTCCTACTTTATGCTTACCCAAGATATCCTACTCTTGCCAACCTTGTTCTTGAAGACTCTTACTTCTACTCACTTCTTTTTACTAGAAATCAAGTTCAATAATCGTGCATGAGTGTAAAAATTCTATTTTCAAAAGCTATTATATGCAAACCTCTCTTTACCCAATTAAAACTGAAAATCAAAGAAAATAGTTAGGGTTTTTACCTTGAAAAGATTGGGGAAGTTGAATCCTTGCCCTAGAATCCTTTGAACTAAGATGATTGGAACAATCTTTGAAGATGAAATATTTCTCTCTCTAAAAACCCTCTCTTCTCTCTCTAATTTTGGTAAGATGATATGATAAAATGAAGAAGAAGTGTGTTATATTAAAGAAGAGATCGGGTCAAAATGTTACAAAAATCTGGGCCGGGGTCAATTCTGCGATGCACTTTGCGACCGCAGAATCAACATGCGGTCCGCATAGTGACCGCAGAATGGCCTCAAAAATGACTCAAGTTCTGTTACAGAATGCGACCAATATGCGGTCCGCATTCTCGATATGCGATCGCAAAGTGCATCGCGTATTCACTATGCGATCGCATATCGACCGCATTTTCGACACGCGTTTTGGGAGACTTTCTGGAAAGTTTTGCGGCAAGAATGCGGTCCGTATAATAGGTTTGCGGTCGCATTCTTGACCGCATATTTGACACTTTTCTGGAAAATTTTATTCTCTACATTTTTGACACTTAAATCACTACCAAGGGTCCGAACCGCGGCGAGCTTGCGAGCCGCATCGATTTCCGCGGGTATAACAGCCTCTGTCCCATACACCAATGAATAGGGTGTGGCGCCGATAGAAGTGCGCACTGTTGTGCGATAACTCATAATAGCGAAAGGCAGCTTCTCGTGCCATTGTCTAGACTCTTCCACCATTTTCCTAAGGATCTTCTTTATATTCTTATTTGCAGCCTTTACTGCCCCATTGGCCTTTGGTCTGTAAGGTGTAGAGTTACGATGTATGATCTTAAATCTCTGACACGCTTCTGCCATGAGGTGACTGTTCAGATTTGCCCCGTTATCTGTGGTAATTACCTTGGGAATTCCAAATCGGCATATAATATTTTCATGTACGAAATCTACCACGGCTTTCTTCGTCACTGCCTTGAATGTCTTTGCCTCCACCCACGTAGTAAAGTAGTCAATCGCAACCAAGATGAATCTATGTCCATTAGAAGCTGCAGGGTCTATTGGTCCAATAACATCCATACCCCAGGTGACAAATGGCCAAGGTGCAGACATCGTATGCAGTTCATAAGGTGGGGAGTGAATTAAATCTCCATGTACTTAGCATTGGTGGCATTTCTTCACATACATGATACAGTCCCGCTCCATGGTGAGCTAATAATATCCCGCTCTCAAAATCTTCTTTGCTAAGATATACCCGCTCATATGAGGTCCGCAAGATCCAGCGTGCACCTCAATCATAATCATATCTACTTGTTGTGCATCCACACATCTCAGCAAGCCCAAGTCCGGTGTTCTTTTATATATAATTCCTCCACTAAGGACAAAGCCATTTGCTAAGCATCTTACAACTTTCTTCTGATCTCCGGTGGCTTGTTCTGGGTACTTTCCTGCCTTCAAATATTCCTTGATGTCATGATACCACGGTTCTCCATCTAGCTCTCCTTCCACAACAAAACAATAAGCATTTTGATCATACACCTGTATCTGAAGTGGATCTATATAGGCTTTGTCTGGATGATGTAACATAGAGGATAGCGTGGCCAGAGCATCTGCTACTTCATTGTGCATTCTTGGGATGTGTTTGAACTCCATAGATTGAAATCTTTGGGACAGTTCATGTAGACAATGCCGATAAGGTATCAATTTTAAATCTCGTGTCTCCCATTTTCCCTGAATTTGATGTATCAAAAGATCCGAGTCACCCATGACCAAAATATCTTGAACACCCATATCTATTTCCATCCTTAATCCCAATATACACGCGTCATAATCGACCATATTGTTGGTGCAGAAAAATTGAAGTTGAGCGGTAACGAGATAGTGTTGACCCATTTCTGAAATAAGCACTGCTCCAATCCCAACTCCTTTACTATTGACGGCTCCGTCAAAGTACATCTTCCATCCTGGCTTATAAATTCGTTCCATTTCTTCAACATTCATTGCCTCCTCATCCGGAAAGTATGTCTTTAGTGGCTCATATTCATCATCCACTGGATTTTCTGCTAGGTGATCTGCAGCTGCTTGTGCCTTCATCGCCGTACGTGTTACATAAATGATGTCAAATTCTATGAGCAAAATCTGCCATTTAGCAAGTCTCCCCATAGGCATGGGCTTCTGGAATATATACTTTAGAGGATCTAACCGTGATATCAGATATGTAGTGTATGCTGACAAATAATGCTTCATTTTCTGAGCCACCCAGGTTAATGCACAACATGTTCTCTCTAATTGAGTATATTTTACCTCGTAAGATGTGAATTTCTTACTAAGGTAATATATAGCTTGCTCTTTCTTGCCAGTCTCATCGTGCTGTCCCAGTACACAACCAAAGGAATTATCAAGCACTGTCAAATATAAGATCAAAGGTCTTCCCGGCTCCGGAGGAACTAACACTAGAGGATTTGCCAAATATTCCTTGATTTTATCGAAGGCTTCCTGACATTCATCGGTCCATTTCACTGCTGCATCCTTCTTTAACAACTTAAAAATAGGCTCACATGTTGATGTCAACTGAGCGATGAACCGGCTAATATAATTTCAGCCTGCCTAGTAAGCTCATTTCTTTTTTCTTATTCTTCGGCGGAGGCAAACTCTGGATGGCTTTTATCTTTGATGGGTCTAATTCGATGCCTCACTGACTTACTATAAATCCCAATAGCTTCCCTGAAGGTACTCCAAAAGCACATTTTGCAGGATTGAGTTTAAGATTATACCTTCGGAGTCTTTGGAAAAACTTCCTCAAGTCCTTGACGTGATCATGTTGCTTCTTGGACTTTATGATGACGTCGTCCACATACACTTCAATTTCTCGATGCATCATATCATGAAACATTGTAGTCATTACCCTCATATAAGTAGCTCCGGCATTCTTTAACCAAAACAGCATCACTCTATAGCGGTATGTTCCCCAAGGCGTGATAAAAGCTGTTTTCTCCGCATCTTCTTCGTCCATTAGGATCTAGTGATAACCCGCATAGTAATCTACAAAAGAGCAAATTTCATGCTTGGCGCAATTGTCGATTAGTATGTGGATATTCGGCAATGGGAAGTCATCCTTTGGACTGGCCTTGTTGAGGACTCTGTAATCAACACACACCCTGGTTTTTCCGTCTTTCTTAGGAACTGGCACAACATTTGCTAACTAGGTGGGGTATTTGGTGACTCGTATGACATTTGCCTCAAACTGCTTATTCACCTTTTCTTTTATCTTTACGCTGATGTCCGTTTTGAACTTTCTCAACTTTTGCTTTACCGGCCGGCATTCGGGATAAATAAGAAATTTGTGTACCACCAAATCAGTGCTAAGTCCGGGCATGTCATCATAGGACCAGTCAAATATGTCCTTGTATTCATGCAACAGCTTTATTAGCTCTTCTCTGAGGGAAACTTCTAGGTGTACACTGATTTTTGTCTCCCGAACATTATCCTCATTCCCCAAGTTAATAGATTCTGTCTCACTTAAGTTCGGTTTGGGTTTTTCCTCATATTGATTCAAGTCTTTACTTATTTCTTCCAGCATTTCCTCATCTTCATATTATATTACACTCTCATTTTCAATTTCTTGTATATAATTCGATTGTCAAAACTAGGCCGGGAATCCTTCATGCATGACATATCATTAGAATCAGCGCATATTGAACTGTACAAAAGGAAGAAAGGAAAAATAATAAAAATAAGGAAAAAAATGAAGAAAGAAGAAGAAATTGCATTTCATTGATATTTTTTCAAAAAGATAATAGAAGTTGGATACATTTGATTTCAGTGGGGTGGGGGGAATTACAAAAATAAAATTGCTTTTGGGAAAGGATGATATATTTTGAAAGCTAACTACCAAGACTCCCTCCTGATTGGAAAAGGAGTGGCTTCCCAATTATTGAGTGCAAAACTGGGCCGCACGAACTGGATATCCATCTTACTGGCCCCATCGCCTATCTCCACCATGTTCATATCCCCAAATAACATTTCAAACCTCACCAGGAGTTCCGCATCTGGCCTTATCTCAGCATACCTTGACGCAGCAGTCATCAAATGTCGTTGTGTACCAGGCTTAGTGAAGGTGTCATATAATTTTGGGACTGGTTACGGGAGGGTTCAACTTTTCTTTTTGGTTCTTTTGGCTTTTTGGATGTCGGTGTAGGTAGGTTTAAAGCCCAAGCCAAAGGTGTCATTGTTTCCCAGTAGATGAACGGGCTGTGTTATTCCCTGTAAGGCTATCCCCAAACCTTTTCCCGGTGTGAACCCATTTCTGATCATCTCTTTAGCTACCATCACTGCGGTAGATGCCACTGCAGGGATTGGCAGGCTCTCTCCATCGGCTATCTTATTAAGTACCACAGTGTTTGTCACCTGATACACCCATGGGCCGTTGTTCCCCTCGGCTTCCTCAAAAGGCTTTATGGCATTACAAGCGTCTTCCTCTCCATGCACTATAATTTCTTGTTGTTCCCATTCGAACTTTACCATTTGGTGTAGGGAATATGGTACGACTTTGGCCGTATGGATCCATGGCCATCCCAGTAATAGATTATAAGACATAGTGACGTCCAACACCTGAAATTCCATAGTAAAGTCTACCGGCCCAATGGTGACTTCCAGCACAATATCTCCCAAGGTATTTTTGCTTCCTCCGTCAAACCCTCGAACACTCACACTATTTTGACGGATTTTATCAGGATTAATCTTCAACTTTCTGAGATTCGAGAGTGGACAAATGTTTGCACTCGACCCATTGTCTATTAGAACCCGAGTAACCACTGATTCTTCGCTTTTAACGGTAAGATAGAGTGCCTTGTTGTGTTCAGTCCCTTCGACAGGCAATTAATTGTCCGAGAATGTTATCTTGTTTGACTCAAAAGTTTTGTTGGTAATCTTTTCCAGATGGCAGACTGAGATTTTTGCGGGGACATGTGCTTCATTCAGTATTTTTAACAGCGCCTTTCTATGCTCCTCTGAGTGAATTAGCAATGAAAGCAATGAGATTTGTGCAGGCGTCTTTCTCAGTTGTTCTACTATCGAGTAGTCTTGAGCTTTTATTTTTTCAAAAACTCTTCTGCTTCTTCTTCGGAGACCGGCTTCTTCACATGACTCTCCTTTACCACCTTCATTTTCATTAACTCTTCCGGGGCAAAGCACCGCCCGGAACGAGTTAGGCCGTGTTTTCATTGACCTCCCCTGTAACTTCTTTTCCCCTGTACATCACTGTGACCTTGTTTTAGTTCCAAGGTTTGGCTTTAGTATCTACCACCGGCATTTACACCACCGGCTTTATGACCACTGGTTCCATGTACGCTCCTTTCACTGTCAACAACGGCTTAGCCCCTGGCACCACAATTTTCATAGTCTCAACCACTGGCTACTTTTGCACTGGTAAATCAGCTGTTGCTTTCTCCTTCTCAACCTCTTTCTCCACTTTACTGTTGTCCTTTATCATCATTGCCGATTGGGACAACTTCCTGCTGCTCTCTTCTTGTTCTAACTCTATCATGTGTGTCTCATGATGAATTGGTAATGGATTCTGAGTAATGTTTGGAGTCTCCGGGGCTTGTACCTCAATCCTCCTACTGTCAATGAGCTCTTGTATAGCAGATTTCAAGTGCAAACACTTTTCAGTAGCGTGCCCCGGGGCAATATTCACATCTGACTGACTGGTCAATATTTTTGGGAGGTGGGTTTGGTAGTTTTGGTTCAATTGGGTTTAGCATCCCCAACTCTTTCAGACGATGATAGAGGCTGGTATAAGACTCTCCCAATGGGGTGAATGTTTTCTTTGTTTGGGCTCGGTTTCTCATTTCTGGATCAGGTTGGAAGTTGGGTCTATTTGGGTTCTTGTTGGTTCTGGAATGAGGGTAGGTGTTCTGTGTATGATAGACGTTTTGTGGAGCTTGGGCTTGCCATACATGTGGAGGCGATGGGTAATGTTGGGCTTGTGGGATAGGGTAATGTGGAGTAGTGGGTGGGTAATATGGTGGAGGTGGGTTGTAAGGTGTTGTCGGGTATGATTGGTATGGGCGAGGTGGGTGATGGTGTGAGCACGTAATTTTTGCACTAGGCAATAAAATTCCAAAATTAAAATAAATAATATTTTTGAGTGCAATTGCATGTCTTGATTGAAATTAGATACATTTGTGTGTTTGAATAGTTAGAAATTAAAATTAGAAAATCAAAAAATATAGGTTAAATACATGTATTTTTGAATTAAAATAGTTAAAGGAAAAATCAACAAAAATAGCATTAATAACGGAAATTAGGGGGAAAATAGTAGAAAATTGCCAAAAAATATCAAAAAATTAGTAAAGGTAGGAAATTAGGTAATTTAAATAATACAAAAAGAAAAAAAATGAAATACAAAGAAGTTATCACAAAAAATAGTTGAATTACTAAGAAAATACAAAAATATAATAGGTTGGGCTAATTGAATTCAGAAATAACAGGCCAAATACATATTGGCCCAAATTAAAGAAGAAATCCGGTCTAGTTCTTTATATAACACTGATCTCAGCCGTCCATTTATCAAATTCAATGGCTGAGAATCAATCCGGAATTAATTAAATCAATAGAGTTTTTATGGTCAGATCTGAGCCGTCCATCTATGAGATCTGACGGATATGAATCAACCTTCATTTTAAGTGGAACGTTGTCGTTTTGAAGCAATCAATCCTGGCCATTTATCATCAATGATCCAACGGCCAGGAGTTTATCAAAAACCCCGAGTATATAAGGGCCCGATCTCTTCAGAGACCGACCATTCTCATGTATCACTAACCCTAGCCGCCCCCTTTCCTTCTTCTTCTTCTTCTTCTTCTTCTTCTTCTTCTTCTTCTTCTTCTTCTTCATCCTCTTCAAACACCGGCCGGCCATGGAGACTGTCACCTCCACGGCGGTCTCTGGCCACATCCTATCTCCCCCTTCTCCTCTTTTCTTCTTCTTCATCTCAAAACCCTACAAAAACTCCGTGAAAACCTGAAGCCCTTTCATCTTTCTTGAAACTCCGGTCATCGGAGTTCACCGCTGATGACCAAAACCATGCAAACCCCTCCCAGCTTAACACCATATGATCCTCATAACTAGATCTATCACCTCCCATACCCAGTTTCCCTCGAATCTTCCTCCTCCGTCTCGAATATTCAAAAGAAGGTCGCCGAAAAGCTAACTCCGGCGACTTTTAAACAAAACACCCCAAAGTTATTACCTTTTCCCCTTTGTAAAACACCTACCATAACCAGAAAACTACAAATCTGAGATATTGAGCCTGAAAGAAAACCATAAAAGAAAATAAAGAAAAAGAAAAGAGAAAAACCGGAAAAAAGAAAAGAAGAAAAGGAAAAGGAAAATGGGAAAGCTCAGGAGACACTTCCTGCAAGCTAAGTCCCTTTCCCTTCTTGTTTGCTTTCTTTATTGTTTTTTTGTTGTTATATTTGTTTATCTCTGTGTGTTTAACATGTTTCTTTTAATAGGCTAGTCGTATGAGAAAACTGAATAATAGGTTAGGGTTTAGTCTTTTAGTAATCTCTTTTTTCCTGTTTAAGATTTGTTTCTCCTCATTTTTATCTATCTTCTTCTGACATGTTAGTCATATGAACCACCGCATGTTTAGATTAGGGTTTTGGTCTTTGAGAAATTTTTGTTTGTTTGCTCTGTTTTTCTGTTTAAGATCTATTCTTCTTTATCTATCTTCATATCTTTCTTTTAGTACGTTAGACTGCATGTTTAGACTAGGGTTTTGATTTTGAGAAATTTGGTTTGTTTGTTCTGATTTTTCTTATCTTTATTTCATATCTTTCATTTATATGACTCGTATGTTTAGATTAGGGATTTTTGCCTTTAAAGAATGTCTGTTTGTTCTATTTCTCCATGTCTACTCTGCTTAAGGGTTACTATTATGTCTACTTTGTTTAAGCTTGGTTGTTCTCTGATTAACATCTCTTCATGCCTATCTTTGATCTTTGCAAACCATGCTCTCTTCTGAAATTGCTTTATGAATTTTGCCTGTATGTGTTTAGTCGAGAACATCTTAAGTATGACTTGGGGGTTTTCAGTAGTTCATTTAGTATAAGGAAATCTTGACTAAGCCTGTTTAATGACTAATTGACATTGTGTTGTGAAATTTGAGCTTGTAAGTCTATTGATTAAGATTCAACAATATTCAACCATTTTCTCTGAATTTTGATTAATTGATAAACAATTCTGATTTCATTGGCTATGTGTGCAATTATTTGTGAAACTGGCTATGTTTGCAACAACCTTGTGTTAAGTGAATACTGTTAATACCTATCATGCCTAGGTGGATTGGTTATCGCTGCAGTAGTGTTAAACTTTTAAGTGGCTTGAAATTGAAACATGTGTTAAGTGTCTTAGAATAGGTTAAAATTGAAAACAAATCACAAATAGGCTATAAGTTAAATAAATGGCCAAGAGTGGTCAGTTTGGCAACTGACTTACTCTGATAGGCTGCACACACTGGCTAAGACTTACATAGGCTAGTGGTGTAATAAAAGTTGGTTCAAGTCTAATAGATAGACTCACCAAGGCCCAGCTAGACCCATGATCACAGATGGCTAGACTTGCAAAGGTCTCAGCCATGTCTGTGTTCAGTAATGGGCCTCAATGGCAAAGCCAAGTCCAATCTTTGGACTGGCTAAGTCTTAAATAGTGTAGTACAAAATAATAAGCAGGCTAATCCTGCAAATTAGTTTTAAATAACAGAAATGAAACAAAACTGGTTAAATTTGAAATAAGTCTTAAGTCTGATATGGTCTGTTCTTAAATATTGATACAAATGGTGGCCATCAGTTAAATAAGAGCTAAATCTCTGAAAATCTGACCTAGGTAGGTCGGGTAATTAACCAATGCCTTTAAGGGCATATAAGGAACATGAAATTGCAAAAATGTAGATTTAATAGAGCCTATAGGGATATATAAGATATTTGGGCTCCTGATTTCTGCAATTCTGCATAGAATTAAGGGTATATTGGTCTTAAGGAAAAGGTGATTCAGTAAAAAATACTAATAAGTAGGGGTACACTTGTAAAAGCCCCAAAATGGAATCAAATGGAACTTTCCAGCACATGCTGGAAGGGATCTTGTAACAAAATTAAGGTTTAAAGTGAAATATTTAGTAAAATAGGAGGGGAGGGAAATAGAATTATATTCTATCTTTTCCCCCCAAAAATTTCACCTCTCTACACCTATAAATATCCCCATTTAGGACTAGTTTAAGGGCTGGATTTTGGAAACAAATTTTCAGAAAGAATTATACACTAAAATAGCAAATAGTTGTCTGGTTTTCGAGTTGACATTGCTGTTTGGAGTCATTTGGAATTTCTGCTCATTTGTTGGGTTTTCTAATTGTTGTTGTTGTGTTATCATCTGTTCATTTGGGATTTCAATACTTCACTGTTGCATTGCTTGTCGAGTCTAATTGCTGTGCCTATTTCATCTCCCCTAGAACTCATCGAGTTTGTTTGCTGAATCAGGTACACATTTTGTTCAAGGCTTTGTAATGAGGAGGCTATGATGAAAAATGAAGTTTCAAGTTTAAAACTCTCTGTTGTCTTCTACATTTTCTGTTTTCTAATTAGCTGTTTAGTATTAATTTAGATTTGTAATCGTTAGAATAGTATTGTATGTATAAGTGAAAGCTCGAACAAAACAATGTAATAATCTAGTAAGTAGACTAGTATAATAGTGGTAATCATAATCACTTAGATAATTAAAATAGGTTAATCATTAATCTGATAAAACAAATAAAAAAAGGCATACTAGTAGATAGTTATCAACATTAACATGCAATAGTTAGTTTAATTCAGTAAGAATAGGTTTAATCTGAATAGTGTTAGTAGTAAATGAAATACTGCCGTCAAATGATATTCTGAAATGATGTCACATATCGATAGTTGATATAGTTTATTTCTTAATACATTCAGTAGTTTCTCTGAAATTTGCAAGTAAACGAGATTAGCATCTTCAAATGATAATACTGATTAGCGTTAGATACTACATAATTAGATTTAGTAGTTTAGATGGCTGTCAAACATGAGAATGAAAACAACCTGTTAATTAGACTTAATTCACATTGAAAAGCTGAAGTCTGAGTTTATTTTTGTAATTCTGTATTTCTCTTTTTCTTATTGAATAAAATAGTTTGAGTTTTCTTATCTTCTCAGTATCGATCCTCCATGTACATATAATGAGTTCTGATTTTTATTACTCTTCTCTGATTGTATCTGATCTGGGCTTAATAAGCTGCGAAGGCCCAAAACTATGTAAAAACTATACTGGGCTTATGCTAAATGCGTTTCAGTGTGTTCCTAGGTTTTCAATACCCAGGAATATAAATTGATACGTATCGAGCCCAGAATATCCAGGCCCGTGTGAATAAAATAAGGCTTGGATTTAAGTTCTGAAAATAATGAACTAAGGGAAAAAACATTGATAGAAAATATAATGACACTATAAGTATGGACTTTAAAAGACACACAGGACGAGCCTCACATGATAGTAAAAACAGTGGGGCCCCCTTTTAAGTAATTGATAAAATATATAATAGATTCGGGAAGGTTAATAGCTAATTCCATATCCTCTCCCAAAAGATTTAAAGTCATTAGACACTTATTAGGCACGATTTAATAAATATACCTTCCTTAATACGAGTGTGCACTTGGTGCAACTCAAATCATAAATCTCGGCGAAGCCGAAATGTATTAAAAGTCACAGGCGTACTGGTTGCGGTGTGACTCGAAATACATTTTTGCGACATCGCAATTCGTAAAATATTAAAGTTGGAAACACATACATATTGTTTAAAAACATATAACAAGTCGTATAAAGTTGAGAATGACGGTTGAGCGACCGTGCTGAAACCACTGAATCCGGGAGTGCCTAACACCTTCTCCCGGGTTAACAGAATTCCTTATCCAGGTTTTTGTTTCGCGGACTGTAATAACAGAGTCAATTTCCTCGGATTCGAGATTAATCGGTGACTTAGGACACCATTATCTTCCCAAGTGGCGACTCTAAAAACTTAAACAAAATCCCGAACCGATTGTCCTTTATTTGGAAAAAACTCCTTCCTCTTTGTTATTATATCCTCCTTGGGTATTTGAAAATTGAGGTATACCCAACGTATCTCTTTTTAAAAGGATTGTAAAAAGGGTAGTAAAAAAGGAGGTGTGACAGATGGTATGTATTTTGGCTCCGAGTCCATGGTCTATGTTAGCGGAAACGTAAAAGAAAGAACACAAGATTTAACGTGGTTCGGATCAAAATAATCCTACGTTCACCAGAGAACAATTGCCTTACTATTATTTACAAAGGAAGGGGAGATTTCCCAATTACACTTAAGAGAATTTCTCTCTTAACTCTCTACTCACAACAATATATTGTATTGTTTTTTGGATGGTTTCTACAAATGAAAGAGTGCATCTATTTATAGGGGTAAGGACCTCCTCTTGATGTCATTGGTGACATCAAACTACCTCCTCTTGATGTCATGGGTGACATCAAAGGAGGAAGCTTCCTCCTAACATTCATGCCAACTCTTTCCACCAACTCTTTTAATTGGCATGCCATTGTTGAATAAACCTAAACCAACATTTTCAGCATGCCATTGTTGACTAAACATAAACCAACACTTTCAATCTCCACCTTGGTTTGCGTTTCGAGCGTGCGTGTGAACAACTCTGGCCAAAACGTCTAAGCTTATTGGGCAATCCCGTTGTAAGAAACAAGAAGAATCAAACCATGGTTGAACATACCACCTCCACCTAACAACTGTTCTCTTCGGAGCTGCATCAGTTGATGCACACCCCTGCCAAGCCTTTGTAGTGTGCAAACTTAGCGAGCGGGACAATCTTGGTCAACATATCTGTAGCATTATCATCTGTGATAACCTTCACGACCTTGATAGTTCCATCTTCAACAACATCTCGAAGGAAATGAAATCTGACATCAATGTGTTTAGTGCGCTCATGAAATCTTTGATTTTTCATTAGATGAATAGCACTCTGACTATCACCTCTGAGAGTTGATTCCAGCTGAACCAAGCTCAATTTCGCTACTAAACCTTTTAACCAGATAGCTTCCTTCACCGCCTCAGCTGCTGCCATGTATTCTGCTTCTATCGTAGACAAAGCGACAATCGACTGCAGAGTCGACTTCCAACTAACGGCACTGCCAACGAGGGTAAAGATGTATCCAGTTGTGGACCTTCTTTGGTCAAGATCTCCTGCATAGTCAGAATCCACATAACCAAGAATTGAAATACCTCCACCAATTTTTCGAAAAGTCAGACCAACACTAGAAGCTCCTTTGAGATATCTCAATATCCACTTGACAGCTTCCTAATGCCTCTTTCCTGGGCTGGACATGTATCTACTTACCACACTTATAGATTGAGAAATATCTGGACGTGTGCATACCATAGCATACATAATGGTACCAACTGCATTGGCATACAAAATCTTTGACATATGCTCCACCTCATCCTCAAACGAGGCATTTGTAACTCTAAAAGTTTAAAATGAGGAGCTAATGGTGTACTTACAGGCTTGCACGTATGCATATTAAATCTCTCAAGAATCCTTTCAATATACATCCTCTGAGAAAGATGTACAACACCGTCTTCTCTTGAAATCTCCATACCAAGGATTTTCTTTCCAGCTCCTAAATCCTTCATGTCAAATTCCTTACTCAACGGTTTCTTCAAAGCATTTATCTCTGTAATGTTGTTAGTAGCAATAAACATATCATCAACATACAATAGTAAATAAATCATTGAGTTATCAGACATCTTCTTGTGATACACACAAATATCAAATGCACTCCTTGAGAATTCACGTGTAGTTATGAATGCATCAAACCTCTTGTACCACTGTCTAGGGGATTGCTTTAAACCATACAAAGACTTTTTTAGTTGGGATACGTGATCTTCTTTTTCCTCGGCTAAGAAACCTTCAGGCTGATCCATATAGATTGTCTCTTCTAGATCACCGTGTAAGAAAGTGGTTTTGACATCAAGCTGTTGAAACTCCAAGTCAAATTGTGCAACCAATGCTAGTAAAACGCGAATTGAGCTATGCTTCACGACTGGAGAGAAAATCTCATTGTTGTCAATTCCCTCCTTCTGGCTGAAACCTTTTGCAACCAATCTCGCCTTAAACCTATCATCTTCCACTTCAGGAATTCCCTCTTTCTTTCTGTAGATCCATTTGCATCCAACTGTCCTCTTCCGCTTTTGTCTTTTCACTAAGACCCATGTCTGATTCTTGTGAAGAGACTCCATCTCTTCCGTCATGGCTAACCGCCATTGTGAAACATCGTTGCAAGAAGTTGCTTCAATATACGAAGAGGGCTCCAGATCCTTAATCTCTTTTTGTGCAGCTACAAATGCATATATAATCAAGTTTGATTGATTTATAAGGTGTTCTGGTTCTCGTGTCTGCCTTTTCTCCCTCCCCTTCGCAATTGTGTATGGTTCATTGACAGCAAGTTCTTCAAGATCTACATCTTCCGACTCATCTTTAACCTGAGTCTCTTGATCCTTTTCCTTGGCAAGCACCACCGGAGGCTCCACCTGCTCGTTGTTCTTGTTTCCTGAAAACTCCACGGAAACTTTACTGGGATCAAGTATAGAGGATTCATCAAAGGTGACATCTCTACTAACTATAAATTTGAGTAAAGACAAACACCAAAGTTTGTACCCTTTTACTCCATCTACATACCCTACGAATATGGCCTTCTTAGCCTTTGGTTCAAGCTTTCCTTAATTAACGTGATAATAAGCTGGACACCCAAATACTCGTAAGTATGAATAGTTAGAGGGTTAACCTGACCATACCTCATTCGGAGTCCTAAAGTCAATCGCCGATGTTGGAGATCGATTGACAATATGAGCAGCAGTGTGAACTGCTTCAACTCAAAATACTTTGGACATTTTGGCTTGTATGAGTATACAACGAGCCTTTTCAAGAAGAGTTCTGTTCATTCTCTCGGCAACTCCATTCTGCTGTGGGGTATGCCTGACAGTCCTATGTCTTGAGATCCCATGAACCTTGCATAATTCATTGAACTCTTCATTGCAAAACTCCAAGCCATTATCTGTGCGAAGATACTTGATTTTCCATTCCATTTGATTTTCAACCAAAATCTTCCACTCTTTAAATGCTTCAAAAGCATCACTTTTTGCCTTCAAAAAATACACCCAAACCTTTCGTCAGAAATCATCAATAAAAGTGAGAAGATACCTCTTTCCGCCCTTCGATGGAAGTTTAGAGGGACCCCATAAATCTGAATGGATGTAGTCTAGCACTCCTCTTGTCTTGTGTTTGCCAGTGCTGAAGCTGGCCTTCTTCTGCTTCCCTAGAACGCAGTGCTCACAGAAGTTAAGTGTGCTGTTCTTCTCACCTTCCAAAAGGTTATGATTGCTCAGCATCTCCAGTCCACGTGCACTTATATGACCCAGTCTCATGTGCCATAATCTTGCCTTCTCATCATTAGATAACTGCACTGTAGATGTATTTGCAGAGCCAACAATGGTGCTTCCAACCAATGTGTAAAGGCCGCTCTCCAGCTTGCCTTTCAGCATGACTAAAGAACCTTTAGTCACCTTCATAGTTCCTGCTTCGCTCATGTACCTGTAGCCTTGTTCATCTAGAGTACCCAAGGAGATCAAATTCTTCTTCAGATCAGGAACATGACGGACTTGTGTAATAGTCCTCACGACTCCATCATGGCAGTGAACTCGAACCGAGCCAATGCCAACTATTGCACAAGTTGCATTATTGCCCATTACTACGGTTCCTCCACTTTTCTCATAGCTGCTAAACGAGTCTTTTCGGAGCATCATATGCAGAGTACAAGTAGAGTCTAACACCCACTTGTTTCCATAATTATTATTATTACACAATGTTGTTAGTACATAATCATTATCAAAATCATGTACCTGTTCAACTGTAGATGCACTCGCCTTTTCCTTGGACTTTGACATCGGGCAATCTCGTTCAAAGTGCCCCTTCTTGCCACAACGCCAACACTCTGTATTCTTCTTGTTCACACGAGACTTTGATCTCTACTTTGATTTGCTCTTTCCCTGTTGGCTAGTCCGACCTCTCACAAAGAGCCCACTTGCTTGGTCATCTTTGTCTCCTTCGATGTGTCTCCGCACATCACTAGAGTTAAGGGCTTGCCGCACTTGCTCAAGCTTGATAGGCTCCTTGCTATACATCATTGAATTCTCAATATCAAGATATCCCGAAGTCAATGAAAATAGCAAAGCACATGCAAACGTCTCCTCCTCCCTTTTAATTCCTGCAATCTGTAAGTCCATGACAAGTTTATTAAACGCATCTAAATGATCTTGTAATAAAGTACCTGACCCCATCTTAAATGTGTGAAGACGCCATTGGAACAACATCCTTTTTGTCACTGATCGGTCTTGGTATAGCCCTTCTAGCTTTTCCCATAACTGTTTGGCCGTCTCTTCGGTACCTGTACTCACTTCACAAAGCACGTTAGGTGCAAGGGATAGTTGGATAGCACTCAATGCATCCCCTTCAATCTTCTCCATGTAGGGAGCTGATATATCCTTAGGATACTTTCCGTCAATAGCATGGATTGAACCTTTCCTCCGCAGTAACGCCATCATCTGGATCTTCCACATGTTGAAGTTGTTGCGTCCATTGAATCTATCAATTTCAAACTTCATCGAACTCATCTTTGCTTGTTCTTCCTCCTTGGATCGCTAAAGAATCATGTCGCTCCGATACCAATTGTTAGCGGAAACGTAAAAGAAAGAACACAAGATTTAACGTGGTTCGTATCAAAATAATCCTACGTCCACCAGAGAACAATTGCCTTACTATTATTTACAAAGGAAGGGGAGATTTCCCAATTACACTTAAGAGAATTTCTCTCTTAACTCTCTACTCACAACAATATATTGTATTATTTTTGGGATGGTTTCTACAAATGAAAGAGTGCATCTATTTATAGGGGTAAGGACCTCCTCTTGATGTCATTGGTGACATCAAACTACCTCCTCTTGATGTCATGGGTGACATCAAAGGAGGAAGCTTACTCCTAACATTCATGCCAACTCTTTCCACCAACTCTTTCAATTGGCATGCCATTGTTGACTAAACATAAACTGTCACGACCCGGATTTTCCCCCAACATCGAGATCGTGATGGCGCCTACTCGTTGTAGCTAGGCAAGCCACTTTATTCACACTATCCTGTTTTTAGCAATGTTTCATACTCAATTTTATTAACAAGAACCATAACATTAATTGAATAAGTGCGGAAGACTTTATCAAAATAGAGTTAAGCAGTTTCAAGGTAAAACAATACTGAAATCCTCTACCCAAGACGTGGAGTCACCAACTCACGAACTACTACCGAATACTACACATAAAGGTCTGAAAGAAGTATAACATAATCTGTTTGTCTCGGAACAAGGAGACTACAGCTAATAACATAAGTAAAAAGAAGAGACGCCGGGCCTGCAGACGTCTGCAAGCTACCTCGGTCTCAATATGCTCAACTCCCACGCAAAGATCTACTGCTGCTGCTCCTGATCGAAACCTGGACCTGTGCAAAAACGCACAGAAGTGCAGTATCAGCACAATCCGACCCCATGTGCTGGTAAGTGCCTGGCCTATCCCGGCGAAGTAGTGACAAGCCTAGGACCAGACACCCACTTAAACCTGTACAGTTCTATATATATGTACACCATAAGATAACGAGGAATAATCAAGTAACAACTCAACAAGGAATATCACAGAAGAACTCAACAGTTAACAATAGTTATTAAATCGACAAGGAAAAACAAAGTATAATGGAAAACATGTAATATCAAGTCAAGGTATAGCAAATAGTTGGACGGCATCACCCTTCGTGCTTTTACTCTCATCCTCACCAAATAAGCAAATAAAGTGCACCGGCATCACCCTTCGTGCTTTTACTCTCATCCTCACATCCATGGCACGACATGATCCTTCGTGCATGGTTCAATAACAAGGCACGACATGATCCTTCGTGCATAATCAATAACATGGCACGGCATTAACCTTCATGCATAATCAATAACAAGGCACAACATTAACTTTCGTGCATAATCAATAAATCAAGGCACGGCATTAACCTTCGTGCATAATCAATAAATCAAGGCACAACATCACCCTTCATGCATTATCACTCTTCTTCACCCAAATAACAATCACAGTTAAGGGCAGAGAATGAAAACAATAAATCATGAACCGTCCCGGCAAGGGATAGAAAAATCATCACAACAAAGTCCCGGCAAGGGCAATCAATATCTCACTTCACAATAACAATTCTACAACCCGGCAAAGGTCCAACAATTTATCTTTAAATATGTCCCACAACAAGTATTAACAACGACTCACGGTCATGCAAGACGCCAGTGTATGGATGCTCGTCACCACAACCCATACACCGCAGTCGATCATATAGCACATAGCACATAATCTTATTCCCTCAAGCTAGGATAGAACAAACACTTACCTCTAGCCTTGAAGTCCAAATTACTCTTCAATTTTAGCTTTTTCCCCGAATTTCCGCTTTCAACTAGCTCGAATCTAATTACAATTGATTCCATTACATTAATAAATACTAATTAACTTGGTTTGAATGCTTGAAAATGGTTTTCTCAAAGTTTACCCTTTCCCAAAACGCCCCTGGCCCACATGGTCGGAACTCGGGGCTCGGACCAAAATCCGGTTACCCATTCCCCCACGAGTTCAAATATATGATTTGTTTCAAAATCAGACCACGATTCGAGGTCCAATTACCCAATTCATGAAAACCCTAGGTTCTACCCAAAAACATGAATTTCTACCATGAAAACCTTTGATTTCTATTGAAAAACATGTTTAATGTTGTTAGGAATTGAAAGAATTAAGTAAAAAGTGACTTACAATTGCCTTGGAGTGAATTTGGCCTTGAGAGTTCGTGTGTAGTGTGTGGGTTTTTGAAAGAATGAAGAATGAACTAAAAAATTCGTTTAAGTATAAAATTGCACAGCTGCGGGTATCGCAATTGCGAACATTTGTTCGCAATTGCGAACATTACAGGGCTGGGGACTGTTGCTCTCGCATTTGCGAGAAAAATTTTGCATTTGCGAACTCTAGCCCAAGGTCTGCTAGTCTCGCATTTACGAGATTTCCTTCGCATTTGCGAAGGTGAGGATTCCCTGCCCAGGATCGCATTTGTGACCCTTTGTTCGCATTTGCGAACATAGGCCATCTGAGGCCCTTTCGCATTTGCGACATTTTGTTCTCTTTTGCGAACTTAGCATGATCCTGGCAGACTTCACATTTGTGAAGTATGGTTCGCATTTGCGAACCAAGGCCAGCCTGGGACTTCTCGCAAATGCGAGAAAATCTTCGCATTTGCGAAGATACCAGCTGGGTGAAAAACCAGCTGTGTAAAAATTCAGAATTTGAACCAACGGCCTATCAAATCTTTACCCAAGCCCTCAGGTCTCCAAACCTAACATATACACAACATCAAAAGCACATTACAAACTTGTTCGTGCGATCACATCGCCAATATAACATTGTTTTCATCAAATCAAGCCTCAAGTTCATGATTTTCATACTTTTGGTTTTCAAAACTTTCAAACTTTGAACTCAAGGTCCAAAACATATCAAACGACATCCAAATGTCACCAAACTTTGCAGAAAGTACATATATAATATTTAAGACTTGTACCGGGCGTCGGATCCAAAATACGAGCCCGATACCTGGGTCATTTAATTCATTTTCCTTTAATAATTTCAGCAAAAAGAATTTAACAGAAAAATTCATATCTTAGGCTCTAGGCCTCAGAATTCGACTCCGGACACATGCCCGAGTCCCATATTTTCCTACGGACCTCCCGGGACTGTCCGATCTCGGGTCCGTGTCTGTTTACCAAAAATGTTGACCGAAGTCATCTATATCAATATTAATATCATTTTTCTTCAATTTTCTTATAGAATTCATATATTCTATCACAAAATATTTCCGGCTACATGCCCGGATCATGCACGTAAATCGATGCAATATAGAATGAGGTTTTCAAGGCCTCGGAAATGCGGAACAAGTGTGGAAAACAGGTGATGACCCTTTGGGTCGTCACATCCTCCACTTCTAATTAAACAACCGTTCGTCCTCGAACGGACAAGAGAAGGAAGTACCCCAATCAGGAAAAGATGGGGATAATGGCTCTGCATATCGAGCTCGGACTCCCAGGTAGAAGCCTTGGCAGACCGACCTCTCCACCGAACACGAACAGAAGAGAAACTCTTGGATCTCAACTGACGAACCTTCCGGTCTAGAATAGCTACCGACTCCTCCTTATAAGACAAGTCTTTTTCCAACTAGACAGTGCTGGAATCTAACACATGTATGGGATCGCCGTGGTATCTTCGAAGCATAGATACATGAAAAACTAGATGCACGGCTGATAAGTTAGGCGGCAGAGCTAGTCTGTAAGCCACCCCTCCCACGCGGTCTAGAATCTCAAATGGGCCAATATACCTAGGGCTGAGCTTGCCCTTCTTCCCGAACCTCATCACGCCCTTCATAGGCGACACTCGGAGTAATACTCGCTCACCAACCATGAAATCTACATCTCGAACCTTATGATCCGCATAAGTCTTCTGTCTGGACTGAGCTGAACGCAATCTCTCCTGGATAGTCTTGACCTTATCCAAGGCCTCCTGAACGAAGTCTGTGCCCAACAACCGAGCCTCTCCCGGCTCAAACCATCCGACTGGAGATCGACATCGCCTACCATACAATGCCTTATACGGGTCCATCTGGATGCTGGACTGGTAGCTGTTATTGTAGGCGAACTTTGCTAATGGCAGAAACTGGTCCCACAAGCCTCCAAAATCAACGACACAAGCTCGAAGCATGTCCTCTAGAATCTGAATAGTCCTCTCGGACTGACGATCCGTCTGAGGATGAAAAGCTATACTCAGCTGAACCTGGGTGCCTAACTCCTGCTGGACCGCTCTCCAGAACCGCGAGGTAAACTGCGTACCCCGATCAGAGATAATAGATACTGGCACCCCATGAAGTCGAACAATCTCTCTAATGTAAATCTCTTCTAACCTCTCCGATGAGTAGGAGACAGATACTGGAATAAAGTGTGCTGACTTGGTCAGCCTATCAACAATGACCCAAATAACATCAAATTTTCTCCGAGTCAAAGGAAGTTCAGTAATGAAGTCCATAGTGATCCGCTCCCATTTCCACTCGGGAATTTCGATTCTCTGGAATACACCACCAGGCCTCTGGTGCTCATATTTCACCTGCTGACAATTTAGACACCGGGTGACATGTGCAACGATATATTTCCTTATCCTGCGCTACCAATAGTGCTGCTGTAAGTCCTAGTACATCTTCGCGGTGCCCGGGTGAATAGAATACCGCGAACTGTGGGCCTCTGCTAAGATCAACTCTCGAATCCCTTCTACATTGGGCACACAAAATTGACCCTGCAATCTCAATACCCCATTATCATCTAGATTTACCTTCGTGGCACTTCCCCACTGTATTGTATTTCTCAAGTCACGCAAATGAGGATCATCAAATTGCCTCTCACGGATACACTCTAATAAAGAAGAGCGAGCGACCGTGCAGGCTACCACCCTGCTAGGCTCAGAAATGTCTAATCTCATGAACCGGTTGGCTAAGGCCTGGACATCTAAAGCAAATGGTCTCTGACTGACCGGGATGAACGAGACTACCCACACTGACATACTTTCTACTCAATGCATCGGCCACCACGTTGGCCTTACCTGGGTGATATAGATAGTAACATTATAATCTTTCAACAACTCTAGCCACCTTCTCTGCCGCACATTCAACTCCTTCTGTTTGAACAAGTACCAAAGGCTCTTATGATCCGTGTATACCTCACAGGCCACACCATATAAATAATGTCTCCAAATTTTCAAAGCATGAAGCTGCCAACTCTAGGTCGTGAACTGGATAGTTCTTCTCATGGATTTTCAACTGTCTCGAGGCATAGGCAATAACTTTTCCATCCTGCATCAATACTACTCCTAGCCCAGTACGGGAAGCATCACAATAGACTATGTTAGGACCTGAACCCGTGGGCAAAACCAACACCGTGCCATAGTCAGAGATATCTTGCGCTTCTGAAAGCTCACCTCACACTCATCTGACCACATGAACTGGGCACCCTTCTGGGTCAAGCTAGTCATCGGGCCGCAATAGAAGAAAACCCCTCTATGAATCGATAGTAGTAACCTGCTAACCCCAAGAAACTCTGGATCTTGGTCACTGAAGCTGATCAAAGCCAATTCTTAACTGCCTCAATCTTCGGGTCCACCCGGATACCCTCTACTGATACAATATGACCTAGAAATGCGATCGAACTCAACGAGGACCCGCACTTTGAAAACTTAGCATATAATTGACTATCCTTCAGAGTCTGAAGAACCACTCTGTGGTTCTACTCATGCTCTTCCTGACTGCGAGAATACACCAGGATGTCATCTATAAATACTATCACGAACAGATCTAAGTAAGGCCTGAACACCCGATTCATCAACTCCATGAATTCTGCTGGGGCATTGGTCAACCCGAAGGACATGACCAAGAATTCATAATGCCCATATCTAGTACGAAAGGCTGTCTTAGGAATGTCAGCCGCCCTGATCTTCAGCTGATGGTAGCCTGACCTCAAGTCTATATTTGAGAACACCCTCGCTCCCTGGAGCTGGTCAAACAAATTATCAATCCTCGGCAGTGGATATTTATTCTTTAGTGTCACCTTGTTCAATTGCCAGTAGTCAATACACATCCGTATCGAGCCATCTTTCTTCTTCACAAACAACACAGATGCTCCCCAGGGGGAAACACTGGGCCTGATAAAGCCCTTCTCAAGAAGGTCTTGCAACTGATCTTTTAACTCTTTTAACTCTGGTAGGGCCATACGCTAGGGTGGAATAGAGAAGGGCTGAGTGCCCGGTGCCACATCAATACATAAATCAATATCCCTGTCAGGTGGCATGCCTGGCAGGTCTGAAGGGAAAACCGCGGGAAACTACCGTACAATAGGGATTGAATCAATAGAAGGAACTTCTGCACTGGAATCACGAACATAAGCCAGATAAGCTAGACACCCCTTCTCGACCATGCGTCGAGCCTTAACATAAGAAATAACAATGCGAACGGAGTGGCTTGAGGTACCTTTCCACTCTAGTCGGGGTGATTCTGACAAGGCCAATGTCACAGTCTTGGCATGACAATCTAGAATAGCATGGTATGGGGAAAACCGGTCCATCCCCAATATGACATCAAAATCCACCATGTCCAAAAGAAACAGATCAACACGGGTCTCAAGACCCCCAATGATAACTACGCACGAACGATGCACCCGGTCGACTACAATGGAGTCGCCCACTGGTGTAGACACATAAAATGGAATATCCAGAGCACGGCTAGATACGGCCAAGTACGGTGCAAAGTAGGAAGACACATATGAATATGTAGACCCAGGGTCAAATAATACTAAAGCACCTCTATCACAAACCAGAATGATACTTGTGATCACAGCATCTGATGCCTCCGCCTCTGGCCTGGCCGGCAAAGCATAGAATCGGGGATCAGCACCTCCCCTCTATGCTACATCCCTAGGACGATCATCAACTGGCTGACCTCTGCCTCTGGCTGGACGGTCTCCACCTCAATGGTCTCGACCTCCACCTCTATGATCTCTACCCCCGCCTCTAGTTGGCTGGGCAGGCTGAGGGTCAGCTGGGGCCTGAATCATAGGACGAGGGCCCCGCTGCTAGGTGTTGCCCGTCGCTCGAGGGCAGAATATGACAAGATGATCTAGGTCACCACAACCGTAGCAACTCTTAGGCTGCTGGGGCCGCTGGCCCTGACGACCTGAATGGCCTCCACGAACACTCTGAAGAGGCTGAGCACTGATAGGAGACTGATCCGAATAATGCTCACGATACCCACGATCACCTGGTCCACCCTGTCAGGCTTGAAGGGCGGAATGGAAAGGCCTGGAAGACTGGCCCTTATCAAAAGATTCCCCGCCACCAAAAGAAGAACCACTAAACCTGCCTGAATGACGAGGCATCTTGTCTGAAGAATAACCACCTCCCCGAGCAAGAGCCATCTCAACTCTACGTGCTACATTAGCTGCCTCCTGAAATGATATATCACTCCCCACTCCCACGGCCATCTGAAGTCTAATTGGCTGATTAAGCCCATCTATGAACCTGCGGACCATTTCCCGCTCTGTGGGAAGTATCACTACTGCATGACGTGCCAAATCAACAAATCTCATCTCATACTGAGTGACAGTCATAGTGCCCTGCTGGAGGTGCTCAAAATGCCTCCGAAGTGCATCCCGTTGAGTAACAGGAAGAAACTTCTCCAGGAATAACTCTGCAAACTGATCCCATGATAAAGCCGGGGACACTACTAGTCGAGTCAAACAATAATCCCTCCACCAAGTCTTGGCGGATCCTGAAAGCCTGAATGTACAGAAGTCAACTGCATTGGACTCCACTATCCCCATAGTCTTGAGAATCTTGTGGCAACTGAATAAGAAATCCAGAGGATCCTCTGATGTGGCACCGCTGAAGGTAGTGGTAAATAGCTTGGAGAACCGATCAAGTCTCTATAAAGAATCAGAGGTCATGGCTGCTCCATCTCCAGCCTGAGCTGTGGTACCTGACTGAGTGGCCATAACTGGCTGAACCACTGGTGCCTGAGGCTGAGGAGCTACTGGCTCCGGAGTACAAGCAACATGAGTCTGGGCCCCTCCTCCAGCCTGAGAAGTGGCTGGTGCAACTGGTAATAAACCTGCTCTGGCAACGCTGTCCATAAATCCCGCTATCCTGACCAAAGCCTCCCGAAGATCCGGGGTAAATAAGGCCTCTCCTGGGACCTGAGCTGGGCCCACTGGAGCTGCTGGGACTGGAACCTCCTCGCTAGTCTCAATATGAGGCTCCACCTCTGGAATAGCTGCCAGGGGCTGAGCTCTGCCCCTACCACGGCCTCCGATACGGCCTCGGCCCCTGCCCCTCACAGGAGCTGCCTGGGGCTCTGGCTGCTGGTCAGCGGACGAAGAAGCGCATGTCCTCACCATCTGCGAAAGGAAAGAGTAGAAGTTCAATCAGTATTTGAGGAACAAATCGCACGGCAAGAAGGAACAAATCGCACGGAAAGAAGGAACAAATGAGAGACTCTTTCCTAACTCAATAGACTGTGGAGGACAAGTACAGACGTCTCCGTACCTACCTCTCAAACTCTACTAAGCCAGTTCATAAATGGTGAGACCTATGTAACCTAGAGCTCTGATACCAACTTGTCATGACCCGGATTTTCCCCCAACATCGGGATCGTGATGACGCCTACTCGTGGTAGCTAGGCAAGCCACTTTATTCACATTATCTTGTTTTTAGCAATATTTCATACTCAATTTTATTAACAAGAACCATAACATTAATTGAATAAGTGCGGAAGACTTTATCAAAATAGAGTTAAGCAGTTTCAAGGTAAAATAATACAGAAATCCTCTACCCAAGACATGGAGTCACCAACTCACGAACTACTACTGAATACTACACATAAAAGTCTGAAAGAAATATAACATAATCTATTTGTCTCGGAACAAAGAGACTACAGCTAGTAACATAAGTAAAGGGAGAGACGCCGGGCCTGCGGACGCCTGCAAGCTACCTCGGTCTCAAATATGATCAACTCCCACGCAAAAGATCTACTGCTGCTGCTCCTGATCGAATCCTAGACCTGTGCAAAAACGCACAGAAGTGCAGCATCTGCACAACCGACCCCATGTGCTAGTAAGTTCCTGGCCTATCCCGACGAAGTAATGACAAGCCTCGGACCAGACACCCACATAAACCCTGTGCAGTTCTATATATATGTACACCACAAGATAACGAGGAATAATCAAGTAACAACTCAAAAAGGAATATCACAAAAGAACTCAACAGTTAACAACAGTTATTAAATCGACATGGAAAACCTTTAACTCCCTCTGGCAGCTTAACTTCTTTTGTTCTCATATAGAATTCTTCGACGCACGTTCTTTCAGTCGGCCCATAGCTTGAGAATGAAGGATGATGGTATAGATGTTCTATCAACCATATTTGCAGAATCAAGTTACATCCCTCAAAGAAGTTGCACCCTGCTTTACATGTCGTCAAGGCATGGTAGATATCGGCTATAATCATTGGTGCCAAAGTGCAATTATCTTGTACAATCAAAGTGCTGGCCACCCCGGCGACTCTTGTGTCAATGTGCCCGTCCTTTCTTGGAAATATGATTATCCCGAGGAACGCCACCAGAAAAGCAAATCGTCGATGTTCCTCCCATTTGGCTCGGTTGGACTTACTACACAGTTTGTTTGTGGGGTCATTGAAACCACCGACATGTCCATATCTACTATAGATGAAGTTTAAAGAACAAAACCTATTAACCAAATCCTCGTTGTGGACGTTCTGAGCAATCTACAAAGAGTCTAGGAAGCGGTGTACCGTTATCGCTCTTGGAGCCACCGGGTATTTCTCTTTTAAGGGGACCTCATTTTTCCCTATATAGTAAGCAACTTCCTCAAGAGTGGGAGTGAGTTCAAAGTCCAAAAAATGTAGAACGTTGTGCGCAGGATCCCAGCATGTAACAAGTGCTCGGATTATATCGCCTCGGGGAATTATGTCCATTAATCCCGTAAGGTCTTTCAGATAACATTTGACCCAATTTTTTCCTTCTTGTCCCATGTCGTTCCACCATAATCTTAGCTCCAAAGGGATTCTATTCATTAAAGTGAAGGGTTCATTCTGTATCGTGCTCATCCTGCATATTTATTAAAGGCGATTTTATTCAGAAAAAAGAAAAAATATTTTTCAAAGCAAATTTTCAATTTTCGGGTTTTTATTTTGAAAGAGGAAAAGACACGACTTTCGAAGGGGCGATTTTTGCTAAAACACCCTTCCGGCGTCCTTTTGGAACATTTGGCTATTTCCAAAAACAGCGATCACCTCGATTATTTGAAACAAAAATACTTTTTGGTCATTTTCTAAAAGGGTGGTTGGACCCGTTCAAGGGTTGCCTACATATCCCACCTAATGGCGAGAATCAAACCTGCGTAGTTCGGTCAGATTAATTGACCAATTATTTTAACAACAAAGCTATTTTCTCATTTTTTTTTTCAAATTTTCAAATTTCTAACAACTCTTTCGCTAATATCTCTCTTTTTTTTTTCTATTTACAAATATTCTTCTTTCTATTTTCTCGGGAATTTGCCGATCCGCATAATGATCAAAGACAATTAAAAATGCAACATATAATATGCTCGGTCTTTAATTACCGGGTCACCTGTCCTAGACGGACCTAACCCCTGTGTTGAGTCCCCTAAGTCAGTTATGATGCAAATAATCGTCCTAGACCTATGTTCAATATCTTATGGTTTCATAGAATGATAGATTGTCTACCCGAGCGAACAACTCGGATCGAGGAGGGGGCTACGTACCGGTGACCCGCGGGGTCAATCGGCTTTGTAACTTATCCGGCCTCTGTTTCTTACTTTGGGTATGACTTACCAGAAAGGGGAGTCTCAACCAGTAAGCACATCCACGGAGGTGAAGAAGAGAAGGGTTTTCGGCACAATTTATATATACAATCCATATAATATCAAAGCGGTAAAACACATAGCATGTTGTTCAAAGCATATAACAAAGTCAAATAATATCGAGGACGGCGATTCTAATGAGCTCGAATTCTTAAATCCTGAAACTGAAGTTTTGGGTTACTTATCCCCAGTAGAGTCACCAGAGCTGTCACACCTCCCTTTTTACTACCCCGACCTTTCGAGAATAGGGTATACCTCAATGTTCAAATACCCGAAAAGGATATAATAACGAAGAGGAAGGAGTTTTTCCAAATAAAGGACAATCGGTCCGGGGTTTTATTTAATTTTTAGAGTCACTACTTGGGAAGATAATGGTGTCCCAAGTCATTGGTTAATCCCGAATCCGAAATTGACTCTGTATTACAGTCCGCGAAACTAGAAACCTGGATAAGGAATTCTGTTAACCCGGGAGAAGGTGTTAGGCACTCCCGGATTCCGAAGTTTTAGCACGGTCACTCAACTGTCGTTCTCGATTTTATATGACTTATTATATGCCTTTTACAATATGTACATGTTTCCAACTTTAATATTTTTTACGAATTGCGACATCGCGAAAGCGTATTTTGAGTCACACCGCAACCAGTATGCCTGCAACCTTTAATACATTTCGGCTTCGCCGGGATTTATGATTTGAGTCGCACCAAGTGCACACTCGTATTAAGGAAGGTATATTTATTAAATCGTGCCTAATAATCATCTAACGACTTCAAATATTTGGGAAAGGTTGTGGAATTTGCTATCAACCTTCCCGAATCTATTATATACTCATCATTTGTTTATATGGGGGCCCCGCTATTTTTGTTGCCATGTGAGGCTCATCCCATTCGTTTTTACAGTTGAAACTTAATGTGTCACTATATTTTCTATCACTATTTTTTCCCTTATTCAATTTACTTATCTTACATTTCCAGAAAATGAGTCCAGGCCTTATTATTTTGTTGTTACTGGGCCTGGACTTCTGGGCTCGTATTCAGCAAGTTGTTGTTGGTATCTGGGTCTCAATAACCCAGATTATGTTGAGGCGTCCATTCAGAAGCCCAACTGATGCTCGAACACAATCCAGGCCTGCGTTACACATTAGGCCCAGACCAAAACTAAACGAAGAGAATGAAAACAGAAACTGGAAACTCATAATATGAACAAGTATTTGAAGCCAAAAGGAAATAATTCAAATTATACTTTATTCATTAAGAGAGAATTATCGTACAAAGCTAACAATATCAATTCTGATTCATAATTGTCTAATATGCATAAAACCTAATTAACAAACTACTTTTCAATTTGTTCTTCAATGACTAATTCATACTACTGAACCGAGTTTTTACTAAGCTAAGTGACAGGAGGTTATTTAACCATACCAAACGTGATTAAACTAATATTATTCCCTTACTTAGAGCTCATTTGCAGATGCTAATTATACTTATCACTAAGTTTACTATGAGTCTGGTTCATTTGATATTACAAAGTCAGTCTTAATTAAACTATTACTTCATTTGGTTGTTGCCGTTTTAAAACTTGTTTAAATCCAACAACGGGTACCCGATTAAACTATCTACATAGGTTGATTAAAATCATTACTGTGAACTTATTGTTATAGGTTTACGTCGAGATTAATTGGTCTGGTTTTATGATTTTACCCTATTTTAACTAAGTGATTTTAGCTACTATAACTACATTACCTCTACTTACTACTTATTACATTGTCTCGTTTGAGCTTCCACATATACACACAATATCCTCATGAATTACAAATTCAAACTATTTAAACAGCTACAAAAAAATAGAAATGTAAAATAACAAAAGGCTTTAAACTCGCAACTTCATTTCATCATCATAGCTTCAAATTACATAGCCTGAACAAGGATGTGTACCTGATTCAACAAAGAAATATCAATGAGTTCTAAGGGTTGGAATAGGTACGGCAATTAGAATCAACGCATGCAATGCAACAGTGGCTAGAATAAATCCCAACGAGCAAATGAATCTTAACACAACAACAAAGCAATAGAGACCCAGTGAAGAGCAGAAATCCAAAACATCTTCAAATATGAATTTTAACTAAAACCCCAGGCAGCTATCTACGATATTGGGTGAAGTTTCTCTGAAAATTTTGATTTCCAAAATCCAGCCCTTAAACAGTCTCTAAATGGGGGTATTTATAAGTGGGAGATGGTGAAAATTTTGGGGGGGGGGGGAAGATAGAAAGTAATTCTAGTTCCCTCCCCTCCTTTTTTACCAAAACTCACACTTTAGTCCCAATTTCTGTTATGAGATGCCTTCCAGCATGTGCTGGAAGGTTCTATTTGATTCCTTTTTGGGGCTTTTACTAGTGTGCCCCTACTTATTAGTGTTATTTACTAAGTTACCTTTTCTTTAGGACCATTGTGCCCTTAATCTTGTGCAAAATTGCAGAAATCATGAGCCTAAATGTCTTTAGTATCCCTATAGGCTCTATTAAATCCACAACTTTGCCATTTTCTATTACCTATATGCCCTTAAGGGCATTCAATAATTACCCGACATGTCCAGGTCAGGTTTCCCTAAGTTCAGCTCTTATTTAGCTACTGGCCAGCATTTATACTAATATTTAAGACCTGGCCAGATTAAACTTTAATTCATTTCAATTTTAGCCACTTTTGTTTCATTTTCTGTTATTAAAGCTAGTTTGCAGGACTAGCCTGCTTAATTATTTAGAACTAACTTATTTAAGCCTTGGCCAGTCCAAAGTTTGGACTTAGCCTTGCAATTTGGGTTAATTAATGAACACAGGCTGGCTAAGACTTTGCAAGTCTAGCCAACCAGTGAACACAGGCCAATTGGGACTTTGCAAGTCTAGCATATTAGACTTAAGTCAATTTTATTTCACACCTGGCCAATTTAACACTTAGCCAGTGTTCCAAAATTATTAGAGCTGGTCAGTTGCAAGACTGACCACTCTTTGTTATTCATTTCACTTATAACTTTTTTTTTGTGGTTTTCAATTTTAACCCAATTTAAACTACTTAACATGTTTTCAATTTTAACCACTTTTCAAGTTTCTACACTACTGCAGCTATAACCAATTCCACCTAGGCATGCTAAGTATTAACAGAAATCAGCTTAACATAAAATTGTTGCAAACATAGCCATTTTCATACGAGATTGCATACATAGCCATGAAATCAGAATTACTTATCAATTAACCAAAACTCATAGAAAGAGATTGAATATTGTTGAATTTCAATCAAAGACTTATAATTTAGATTCCACAACACAATGTATCAATAAATCATGAAGCAGGCATAGTCAAAATTTTCTTATGTTTAGAAGGCTACTGAAAACCCTAGTCATGTTTAACATGTTCTTGACCAAGCACAGATGGGTAAAACTCATAAAAGAAACTTAAAAAGAAAGCATGGCTTAAACAGAATAACAGAAATTTTCTAGAAGATAAGAACTAATCTAAACAATGCGGAAAATCTAAGTAAAAGACATGATAGTATACATGAAGAAGGATTAGTCAAAGAAAGATAGATCTTAATAGAGAAACAGAACAAACAGAGATTTTTTCAAAGATAAAAACCCTCATCTATCATGCAGTTGTTTAAACGGCTAACATACTAAAACATACTGGAAACAAAGAATCAAACAAAGACAAACAAAAATCACAGAAAAGATAAGCAAGAAAGGGGAAAGGGTGACTTAGCTCGCAGGATTTGACTCCTGAGCTTCCTTATTTCTTTTTCTTTTCTTCTTTTTCCTTTTTCCATTTTTTCTTTTCTTTTTCTTATTTTCTTTTTTTCTGGTTTTCTTCTTTCAGATTCAAGACTTCAGCTTTGAAGTCTTTTGTTTGGGGATAGGTGTTAGAAGTGTAAAAAGGTGGGATTTTTGGGTAATGGTTTGTTTGAGTCGCCGAAGTTAGGGTTCCGACGACTTTCTTTCAAATATTCGAGGAGCTGGGGTGACATTCGAGGGAGGTGGTTTAGGTAGGGTGATAGATCAGGGGATGCTGGTTCTATGGTGTTAGTTTGGAGGCTGTTCTCATAGGTTTGGTCACCGGAGATGAACTCCGATGACCGGAGTTTCAAGAAGCTAGGGTTTTCAAGGTTTTATTGGGGTTTTCATGGCGGTTTGGGGTGAAGAAGTAGAAGAGAGAAGAGAGGGAGATGGGAGGTGGCCAGAGACTGCCGTGGAGGGTGGACAGTCACTATGGCTGGCGAGGCTTGAAGAAGAAGATGAAGATAGAACAAGGGATAGGGCGGCTAGGGTTTGGGTAAATGGTGAAATGGCCGGCCGTCTCTTAGAGATGGGGTTTAAATGAGAGACCAATTTGTGCCCGTTAGATCTCACAGTATGAATGGTTCATATTCGATCTTGAATCTTGCCAATTTAATTAATTTCGATTAAAGTCTCAGCTGTTGGATTTGAAGTGATGAACGGCTGAGATCATTGTTATTTCAAGAGTGCTGGACCGGATCCTTTAATTGGTTTGGGCCAATGCATTGGGTTAGTACATTTGGCCCAAATTTTGTATTTTTGTGTATTTTCTTGGTATTTTAATTATTTTTGTGGTATTTTTCTTTTGTATTTCATTTTTTTCTTTTTTGTATTATTTCAATTATTCAATTCGTTTTAATTTCCTATTTTTCCAATTTTTCTGATATTTTTGACAATTTTCTACTATTTTCCCTTAATTTCCGCTATTAATGCTCTTTTTTTGTTACTTTTCCTTTTTAACTACTTAATTCAAAAATGCATGTATTTAACCTATTTTTTTTAATTTTCTAATTTTAATCTCTAATTATTCAATCACACAAATGCATCTAATTTCAATCAAAACATGTAATTGCACACAAAAATACTATTTATTTTAATTTTGGAACTTGTTGCTTAGGGCAAAAATCACGTGCTCACAGGGACAACACACGGGCGCCAGAAGGAAAATGATGAAAATGAGAGAGTTTTATTGATGAAAACCATCACGGGCACCGTAAGGCGAAGTGAATTTGAGAGACATTAAAAATGAGAGAGTCTTATTGGTGAAAATCCTCACGGGCACCGTAAGGCAAAAATGAGTTTTCAGATGGAAAGATGAAAGAAGTCTATGGTTGAAAGGTGTTAAGAAACATGGCAAAATGAGCAAGGTTTGGGTTTTGGCGACAGTTGGGTTGTGAAAGTATGAAACAACAAATGTGGAAATTGAAAGTTGATTGGTGGGACAGACTAGGCTAGTTAATCCAAAAGGCATGGCACGACCAACGGAATCAACCTTTCCACTCAGATAAGTCCTAGACCTTTTCTCTTCATTATAACTCAAAGTCTTTCTATCCTGTCACGACCCAAATCCGATCGTGATGGCGCCCAACAATCAAGCTAGGCAAGCCAGACCAACAATTACTTATCACATCGAATACCAGTCCCAAATGGATACCCCAAGAAGAATATATGAGTTAAAGAACTCCAATAATAATAATGATGATCAAAATACGGAGAAGTGCGAAAATAACTGACACTCCCAAACATCTGGAGTCACAAGTCTAGAGCCTCTAACAAAACCCAACAAGAATAGAGAATACCGTATAGAAATACTCAAGTCTGAATACAAATAACAACTGGAAAAAGGGGGAGTAGCTAGGTCCTGCGAATGTCGGTAGCTACCTTAGCACTCGGTATGACTCTGGAACCGCTGGAAATGCTTGTCTACTGCTCCTGAGAACCTGAGTCTGCACACAAAGGTGCAGGGAGTAGGGGTGAGTACTAAGTACTCAGTAAGTAATAAATATATAAAAGCAGCTGAAAGTAGGAAATCCACAAAATACCACAATATGAAGCTACACTACAGTTCGAAATACCATAATAGTGTTAGGTCTAACCACTACCATAGAGTAATTCAACAAATAAAGATGCAATGCAATGCACATAACCGCTACGGCGTGTAGCCCGATCCATTTAACGTCGACGACGCTCACTGGGGGTGTGTACAGACTCCGGAGGGGCTCCTACAGCCCAAGCGCAAATACCGCTGCGGTGTGCAGCCCGATCCTCATATCATAATAACCGCTGTGGCATGCAGCCCGATCCAACCCCAATCTACAATAATCAGAATAGTCACAAAACAGTTCATTTTTCTTAATTCCAGTTTCCAGTTCATAATTTATGAAAAATACTTTAACTTTATTAAATTTGCAAAAAACCGGTGACTTAGCATATCAATAATGTGATTTAAATTTCCAGGACTGAGATCATTGATTAAGCAAATATAGCTATCACATAAATATTGTCCTCTAAGGACGCTACAGGTCGGCACAAGGCCCCAAACAAGGCTTACCGCCCACAAATATATCAAATACAGTGTATTTCCAACACTAATAACATATTATTCACTTTCGGGATGGACCAAGTCTCAATCCCCAGTCACAATCAATCCCGCACCTGCCACGGTGTGCGAGCCACACCCTACTAGCGTCACAATGTGCTAAGCCGGGGTTTCGAATCCTCAGGCTACCATATACACAAACTACTCACCTCTAGCCGGTCGTAGGCTCGTCCGCGATGCCTTTTCCTTTGAAATTCGCTCCCTCGTGCGTAGAATCTAGTCAAACCACAATAACTATATCAAATACATGTCAAAGAATCATAACCCATTTCAATTTACATGAAATTCGCATAAATACACTAAGTTGGCAGAACCCGACCCCGAGCCCACTACTCGGAAAATTCCGAAATTAGTACCAACGTGATCCTCGTCTCTCCACGAGTCCGTGCATATAAAGTTTATCGAAATCGGAGTTCGAATGGCCTTCCAAAACTCAAAATCCCGTTTTCAATACCTAGGCCACAATTCTTCAAAATTCTACCCATATTCATGAAGATTGATGTTAATTCTACCATAAAATTATATTTTTGAGTCAAGAATCTTACCTCCGATGAATACCCGATAATTTCTCAGTGTTTTCCTCGTGTTTTCTTCTCTCTAGGGCTCAAAATTATGTTTTGGGTGAATGAACCCATAAGCCCTCTGTTCTGCAATTTAATTTCACTGCCAGACCAATTTGTTCTACGCGTTCGCAATGCCCAGCTCCCTTTTACTCTTCGCGAACACGACGCCTCCCACGCGTTCGCGATGTTCAACTCTGGCTTACCCTACGCGAACGCGAACTGTATCACGCGTTCGCGATGTACAAAATTCCCAGCCGCCTATTTTCCTTCTACGCGATCGCGACTCCCAGTCACGCGATTGCGAAGTTCAAGTCTCCTGGCTTACGCGAACGCGACACCGCTGCTCGCGAACGCGATGCTTTGATCCGCCTGGCCTTCGCGAACGCGACCCATGCCACGCGAACGCGAAGGCTTAAATGCCTGGGCTTTAACCTGCAATTTTCTGCAGATTTTGCCAAGTTTAAAATGCCCGGTTGATGGTCCGAAATCATCTCGAGGCCCCCGGGACCGCAACAAAAACCACCAACATACTCCAAAACATGATACAAACTTGTTCCAATCACAAAAACACCATCCTAAACATCAAAATCACCATTTACACACGAATTCAAGCCTAAGTTTCTTTTAAACTTACGAAACTAATATTCAATCAAAAACCCGATCAAACGATGTCCGAATGACCTAAATATTTGCAGACATATCCAAAATTACATAACGAAGCTACAGAAATTGTCGGAATTCCATTCCGACCCCTGGATCAAAATCTCACCTACCATCCGGATTTCGCCAAAATTCAACCTTCGCCAATTCAAGCCTAAAACTACACCGGACCTCCGAATTCAATTCCGATTGCTCTTCTAAGTCATAAATGATCCCCCAAAACTAGTCGAATCATCGGAATCCGGTTCTGAGCACTCTAACGCAATAGTCAACTCTAGGTTGACTTCCTATATTCAAGCTTCCTTCAAACATGCTATTTGTTTCATTTTCAACTCGCATCACTCCTAACTCACCCGATATACTCTAATACTGATATAAAAGCATAAGATATGTAAATGCAAGGTAACGGGGTGGAAATTCCCATAACGACAGGCCGGGTCATTGCATTCTCCCCAACTTAAACAAACGCTCGTCCGTGAACGGGTTAAGAAATATACCTGGAGCATCAAGCAAGTGTAGGTATCTGCTCCACATCTCCTACTCGGTCTCCCAAGTTGCTTCCTCCATGGGACGACCTCTCCACTGCACTTTCACTGAAGCTATATCCTTGGATCTCAGCTTACGAACCTGACGACCCAAAATGGCTACTGGCTCCACATCATAAGTCAAGTCCTCATCTAGTTGTATCGTGCTGAAGTCTAACACATGAGACGGGTCTCCGACATACTTCCGGAGCATAGATACATGGAACACCGGGTGAACTCCCGACAAACTCGGTGGCAAAACAAGCATATAGGCCACCTCTCCAATCCTCTTGAGAATCTCAAAAGGGTCAATGAATCTCGGACTGAGCTTCCCTTTCTTCCCAAACCTCATGACACCTTTCATAGGCGAAACCTTCAGCAAGACCTTCTCACCCACCGAATAAGACACATCTCGAACCTTCCGGTCCAGATGACTCTTCTGGCGCGACTGAGCTGTGCGAAGTCTCTCCTGAATCACCTTCACCTTGTCTAAGGCATCTTGGACTAACTTTGTCCCCAACAACCTAGCCTCGCCGGGCTCGAACCAACCGACTGGACACCTACACCACCTCCCATATAAAGCTTCATACGGTGCCATCTGAATGCTGGACTGATAGCTATTATTATAAGCAAACTCCGCAAGAGGCAAGTAATCAGCCCATGAACCACCGAAATCAATGACATAAGCACGCAACATGTCCTCCAATATCTGAATAGTACGCTCAGACTGTCCATCCGTTTGTGGATGAAATGCTGTGCTCAGCTCTACCTGTGACCCCAACTCTCGCTGAAATGTCCTCCAGAACTGAGAAGTGAACTGGGTACCTCTGTCCGATATAATAGAAATGGGAACTCCATGCAATCTCACTATCTCACTGATGAATATCTCTGCCAACCGCTCTGAGGAGTATGTAGTACACACTGGGATGAAGTGAGCTGACTTGGTCAACCTATCCACCACCACCCAAACTGAATCAAACTTCCTCGCTGTCCGAGGGAGTCCACTGACAAAGTCCATAGTAATCCTTTCCCACTTCCACTCAGGAATATCAATATGCTGGAATACACCACCAGGTCTTTGACTCATACTTGACCCGTTGACAGTTTAGACACCGAGCCACATGGCTCATAATATCTTTCTTCATCTTTCTCCACCAGTAATACTGCTTCAAATCCTGATACATCTTCGCGGCTCCTGGATGAATAGAATACCGCGAGCTGTGAGCCTCCTCCAATATCAACTCACGAAGGCCATCAACATTGGGCACGCATATCCGGCCCCGCATCCGCAATACACCATCACTATCAACAGTGACATCTCTAGCATCATCATGCTGAACTCTGTCCTTAAGTACAGGTAAGTGTGGATCATCATACTGGCGCTCTCGAATACGATCATATAAAGAAGAACGAGCTACTACACAAGCCATCACCTGACTGGGCTCAGAAATATCCAGCCTCACCATCTGATTAGCTAACGCCTGAACATCAACTGCTAGGGGTCTCTCCCCAACTGGAATATACGCCAAACTGCCCATACTAATAGCCTTCCGGCTCAAAGCATCAGCCACTACATTGGCTTTCCCGGGATGGTACAAGATAGTAATATCATAGTCTTTAAGCAATTCAAGCCATCTCCGCCGCCTCAAATTTAGATCTTTCTGCTTAAACAAATGTTGAAGGCTGCGGTGGTCTGTATATACATCACAAGATACACCATATAGGTAATTCCTCCAAATCTTCAAGGCATGAACAATAGCAGCTAACTCCAAATCATGAACATGGTAGTTCTTCTCGTGGGGCTTTAGCTGACGAGAAGCATATGTAATAACTCTACCCTCCCGCATCAACACACAACCGAGCCCAACTCTAGAAGCATCACAATACACCGTATATGACCCTGAGGCTGATGGTAACACAAGTACTGGAGCGGTGGTCAAAGCCTCCTTGAGCTTCTGAAAGCTCTCCTCACATTCATCAGACCACACAAATGGAGCATTCTTTTTGTGTCAACTTAGTCAACGGTGAAGCAATAGATGAGAAATCCTGAACAAACTAGCGATAATAGCCTGCCAAGCCGAGAAACTCCGAATCTCTATAGCTGAGGAAGGTCTGGGCCAATTCTGCACTGCCTCGACCTTCTGTAGATCAACCCGAATACCATCATTGGACACTACATGACCTAGAAAACCCACAGTATCAAGCTAGAACTCACACTTAGTGAATTTTGCATAGAGCTTCTCTTCTCTCAACCTTTGCAATACCACCCTCAAATGATGTGCATGCTCCTCCTGGCTGCGTGAATACACCAGAATATCATGAATAAACACAATCACAAAAGAATCAAGGTACGGCCGAAATACGTTATTCATCAAGTGCATGAATGCAACTGGGGCATTAGTTAGCCCGAAAGACATCACCAGGAACTCGTAGTGCCCATATCGCGTCCTGAACGCCGTCTTCATAATATCTGAGTCCCTGATCTTCAACTGATGATAGCCCGATCGAAGATCAATCTTAGAAAATACACTAGCTCCCTGAAGCTGATCAAACAAGTCCTCAATACGAGGCAATGGGTACTTATTCTTTACTGTCACCTTGTTCAACTATCTGTAATCAATGCACATTCTCATTGTGCCATCTTTCTTCTTCACGAATAATACCGGTGCACCCCAATGTGACATACTCGGGCGAATGAATCCCTTATCTAAGAGTTCCTAAAGTTGTTCTTTCAACTCTTTTAACTCAGTTGGTGCCATGTGGTAGGGAGGAATAGAAATGTGCTGAGTGCACGGCACCAAGTCAATACCAAAATCGATATCTCTGTCAGGCGGCATGCCCGGCAGGTCTGCTGGAAATACATCCGGAAACTCCCTCACAATGGGGACCGAATCAAGACTGGGTGTCTCAACCTCAACATTTCTAATGAAGGCCAAATAAGATAAACAACCCTTGCCAATCATTCGTCGGGCCTTTATATAAGAAATCACCCTGTCGGACACATAATCAGTCAAGCCACGCCACTCGATCCTCTGATTACCTGGAATAGCTAGTGTGACTATCTTGGCATGACAGTCCAGAATTGCATGGTAAGGAGATAGCCAATCCATGCCTAGTATCACATCAAAATCTACCATGCCTAGTAGTAATAAATCAACTCGGGTCTCCAGACCCCCAATAGTAATAAGACAAGGATCGATATACCTGATCCACAACAACAGTATCCCCCACTAGGGTAGACACATGTACGGCAAAGCAAGAATACCACGGGTCATACCCAAGTGATGTGCAAAATAAGTAGAGACATAAGAATAGGTGGATCCGGGATCAAATAAGACAGAAGCATCTATGTGGCAGACTGAGATAATACCTGAAATGACCGCATCTGAAGTACTAGCATCCTTCCTATCCGGAAGAGCATAGAAATGAGCCTGGCCTCCACCAGTACGATCCTCGCCTCTAGGGTGACCTCTGGATACCTGGCCACCAGTCCTAGCCGACTGTGCTGGCGCTGAAGAAACAGGAGTAGAAGACGAGGGCTGATCCCTCTGCTGAGACTGCTTACGAAGCCACTGAGGACACTCTCTCCTGATATGGCCCAAGTCACCGCACTCAAAACAACGGCCTGAAGATGGAAGAAGGGGCTGCTGAGGACCCCTCGCTACAGATGAACCCTATGCTGAGGAAGCAGGAGCAGAGCTCTGAGCTGGAAGAGCACTCAGTGCAGGCAGACTCTGCTGACGGCTCTGCTGACCCTGATAACCCTGATGGCCCTGACGACCACGATCTGATGAAACCCCACTGGACTCTGCACATCCAGACTGATGAGACCTGAAAGAACGACCCCTGCTATGCTGAGGTTGGCCCCTAGACGGAGCACCACTGTAGCTGCCAGTACCACGAGGCCTCTTAGCATCTTTCTTCTCCTACTCTCTACGGCGATCTGTCTCAATGTAACGGGCAACATCAACCACCTCCTCAAAGGTAACTACCGAAGCTCTCTCCCTGGTCATCAATATGCGGATGGGATAAATAAGGCCATCAATAAATCTCCGAATCCTCTCTTTGTCCGTAGGAACCATCCATATGGCATGACGGGCCAGCTGTGTGAATCACATCTCATACTGAGTAACCGTCATGTCTCCCTGCTTCAGCCACTCAAACTGACGTCGCAGCTCCTCTCTCTGAGACTGAGGCACGTACTTCTCCAAAAGTATCGTGGAGAACTATTGCCAAGTGAGGGGCGCTGCCCCAGCGGGCCTACGCCTCTCGAAATCCTCCCACCACCGAAATGCCGCACCCGTGAACCGAAAAGTGGCGAATGAAACACCGCCGGACTCTAGAATACCCGCGCGCGAAGCATGCACCGACATCCGTCAAGAAAACGCCAGGCGCCCTCGCCCTCGCACCACCGAATGTCGGAGGCCGTAGCCTCTCAACTCCTCCAAACGATGCTGCTCATCGTCGGGCATAACTGGAACCATATAAGCAGGAGCTGGTGCAATGGGCGCAACTGGCTGAACTGGAGCTGCCCCAGGCACCTGAATACCCTGTATCACCGGCTCGGGTGTGCGAGCCACGGGGGTCTGATTCCCAACCCCTGCCTGTGAAGAAGACGCTGCAGTAGAGGCTGCAACGACCTAAGCCAAGCCTGTGCATACTGATAAGATCTGAGCCAAGGTCTCCTGAAGACCCGGTATCATAATAGGCATTGCCGGTGCCTGGACCTGAGCTGCCGGAGCGTCTGCAGCTGGAACCTGGTCCTGAGCCTGGGCCACTGGTGCATGAATTTGACCCTGAGTCTGGTCAGCTGGTGGGTCAGCAGGTGCTGGTACTGCTGCCCTACCTCTACCACGACCACGGCCTCTGGGTGCCAATGGTGGTTGTCCGCCACGTCCGCTAGCACGTGTTCTCGCCATCTGCGAGAGAATAGAATAGGGCAAAAAGTTTAGTTTCACGATAACACAAATCGCACGATATGAATCCAAGAAAAGTGAGGTTTTTCCTAAAGTTTCTGTAGCCCTCCGAGGATAAGTACGGACGTCTACGTACCGATCCGCGAAAGCCTACTAAACCGGCTCATGACCCGCGAGTCCTAGTAACCTAGGCTTTGATACCAACTTGTCACGACCCAAATCCGATCGTGATGGCCCCCAACAATCAAGCTAGGCCAACCAGACCAACAATTACTTATCACATCGAATACCAGTCCCAAATGGACATCACAAGAAGAATATATGAGTTAAAGAACTCCAATAATAATAATAATGATCAAAATACGGAGAAGTGCAAAAATAACTAACACTCCCAAAGATATGGAGTCACAAGTCTAGAGCCTCTAACAAAACCCAACAAGAATAGAGAATACTGTATAGAAATACTCAAGTTTGAATACAAAATAACAACTGGAAAGAGGAGGAGTAACTAGGTTCTGCGAACGTCGGCAACTACCTCAGCAACTCGGTATGACTCTGAAACCGCTGGAAATGCCTGTCTACTGCTCCTGAGTACCTGAGTCTGCACACAAAAGGTGCAGGGAGTAGGGGTGAGTACTAACTACTCAGGGAGTAATAAATATATAACAGCAGCTGAAAGTAGGAAATCCACAAAATACCACAATATGAAGCTACACTATAGTTCGAATCTCCTACGAACTAGCATCAACAGTACAATACAACTACCACAGAGTAATTCAACAAATAAAGATGCAATGCAATGCACATAACCGCTACGGTGTGTATCCCGATCCATTTAACGCCGACAGCGCTCACTGGGGGTGTGTACAAACTCCGGAGGGGCTCCTACAGCCCAAACGCAAATACCGCTGCGGCATGCAGCCCGATGCTCATATCATAATAACCGCTGCGGCGTGCAGTCCGATCCATCCTCAGTCCACAATAATCAGAATAGTCACAAAACAGTTCATTTTTCTTAATTCCAGTTTCCAATTCATAATTTATGAAAAATACTTTAACTTTATTAAATTTGCAAAAGCCGGTGACTTAGCATTTCAAAAGTGTGATTTCAATTTCCAGGACTGAGATCAGTGATTTAAGCAATTATAGCTATCACATAATTATTGTCCTCTAAGGACACTACAGGTCGGCACAAGGCCCCAAACAAGGCTTACAGCCCAAAATATAGCAAATACAGTGTATTTCCAACACTAACAACATATTATTCACTTCCGGATGGACCAAGTCTCAATCCCCAGTCACAATCAATCCCGCACCTACCACGGTGTGCGAGCCACGCCCTACTAGCGTCACAATGTGCTAAGCCGGGGTTTCGAACCCTCAGGCTACCGTATACACAAACTACTCACCTCTAGCCGGTCGTAGACTCGTCCGCGATGCCTTTTCCTTTGAAATTCGCTCCCTCATGCGTAGAATCTAGTCAAACCACAATAATTATATCAAATACGGGTCAAAAAATCATAACCCATTTCAATTTACATGAAATTTGCATAAATACACTAAGTTGGTAAAACCCGACCCCGGGCCCACTGCTCGGAAAATTCCGAAATTAGTACCAAAGAGATCCTTGTCTCGCCACGAGTCCGTGCATATAAAATTTATCGAAATCGGAGTTCAAATGGCCTTCCAAAACTCAAAATCCCGTTTTCAATACCTAGGCCACAATTCTTCAAAATTCTACCCAAATTCATGAAGATTGATGTTAATTCTACCATAAAATTATGTTTTTGAGTCAAGAATCTTACCTCCGATGAATACCCGATGATTTCTCAGTGTTTTCCTCGTGTTTTCTTCTCTCTAGGGCTCAAAATTATGTTTTGGGTGAATGAACCCGTAAGCCCTCTGTTCTGCAATTTAATTTCACTGCCAGACCAATTTGTTATACGCGTTCGCGATGGTCTTCACGCGTTCGCGATGCCCAGTTCCCTTTTACTCTTCGTTAATGCGACGCCTCCCACGCGTTCGCGATGTTCAACTCTGGCTTACCCTACGCGAACGCGAACTCTATCACGCGTTCGCGATGTACAAAATTCCCAGCCGCCTATTTTCCTTCTACGCGATCGCGAAGTTCAAGACTCCTGGCCTACATGAACGCGACACCACTGTTCGCGAACGCGATGCTTTGATCCGCCTGGCCTTCGCAAACGCGACCCATGCCACGCGAACGCGAAGGCTTAAATGCCTGGGCAGTAACCTGCAATTTTCTGCAGATTTTGCCAAGTTCAAAATGCCCGGTTGATGGTCCAAAATCATCCCGAGGCCCCCGAGACCCCAACCAACATACTCCAAAATATGATATGGACTTGTTCCAATCACAGAAAACACCATCCTAAACATCAAAATCACCATTTACACACGAATTCAAGCCTAAGTTTCTTCAAAACTTCCGAAACTAATATTCAATCCAAAACCCGATCAAACGATGTCCGAATGACCTGAAAATTTGCAGACATATCCAAAATCACATAACGAAGCTACATAAATTGTCGGAATTCCTTTCCGACCCCCGGATCAAAATCTCACCTACCATCCAGTTTTCGCCAAAATTCAACCTTCGCCAATTCAAGCCTAAAACTACACCGGACCTCCGAATTCAATTCCGATTGCTCTCCTAAGTCATAAATGACCCCCCGAAACTAGTCAAATCATCGGAATCTGGTTCCGAGCACTCTAACGCAATAGTCAACTCTAGGTTGACTTCCCATATTCAAGCTTCCTTCAAACATGATATTTGTTTCATTTTCAACCCGAATCACTCCTAACTCACCCGATATACTCTAATATTGATATAGAGGCATAAGATATGTAAATGCAAGGTAACGGGGTGGAAATTCCCGTAACGACGGGCCGGGTCATTACATATCCTTAACCTTCGAGGTCATTGCATTTCATTCTTTTGAAGTTTGTCTATAAGACGTTTTAGTGTTAGTTCTAATCAAAAATGAATGAAGGATGTCAAAGCTAACTACCAGCTTCCCAGTTGAATGGAACAGCAAGATTGGGACATATAAAAAAAAAGTAAAATATGAAGGACCGGTGAAAATCCTATCCATGGAATAATCAGACAATTGTAAGTGAGAAGCAATGTTTCACAAGAAGGAGACAGAAACACAAAATAGTAACACGGGGTAAAACATTTTGATCATCAAGATCAGAGGGTTGAAAGTCAGCTGGGAAGTCGTAGCATTTCAAAGTAAGTCAGGGCAAAGTGGGAAGCTGGAGCATTGCCAACAAAACTGCCAGCAGCTAACCACCATTTTATATTAATAAATCTTTCTTTTATTAAAACAAGGGCAAAAAATTTTCTTTGTAAGCAGGAGCCCACCTGGATAACAAGGGAATACTTTCCAAAGTTAGTAAGAAGGAGCCCACCTGAAGAAAAAGGGAATATTTTTAATGCGGCAAGCAGGAGCCCACCTAAAGAACAAGGGAAGTATAATGCAAGTCATATCTTTCAAGTTTAATATTCGATAACTCAATGCGCCCAGTTATCAAACTGGGGCAGAAAATTTTCTTTGTTTTGTATGGTTGTTGCAAGCAGGAGCCCACCTGAAGAATAAGGGAATATTTTTCAAATTCAGCAAGCAGGAGCCCACCTGAAGAATAAGGGAATATCTTTCAAATTTAGCAAGCAGGAGCCCACCTAAAGAATAAGGGAATATCTTTCAAAGTCAGCAAGCAGGATCCCACCTGAAGAATAAGGGAATATCTTTCATAATTCAGCAAGCAGAAGCCCACTTGGAGAACAAGGGTATCCATTTCAAGATTCAGCAGTCAGGCACCCACCTGGAAAACAAGGGAAGTACAATCCAATTTTAGCCTTTAATTGTAATATCTGATAACATGATGTGTCCAGTCACTAGACTGGGGCAGAAAAAATGTTCTTTGTTTATCTATTGTTGTTGCAATTAAGAGCCTACCTGGAGAATAAGGGAATACTTCTCAAGCGTTGCAGTCAGGAGCCCACCTGGATAATAAAGGAATACTTTTCAAGCGTTGCAATCAGGAGACCACTTTTCAAAGCATCGCAAGTAGGAGCCCACCTGGAGAACAAGGGAATACCTTTCAAGCATCACAAGCAGGATGACCACCTGGAAAACAAGGGAATACCTTTCAAGCATCGAAAGAAGGAGCCCACCTGAAAAATGGACACATATTTCAAATTGTAGTAATCAAGAATTATCAGGAGTAATGGCAAAACATCGTCAAGACAACAACAAGAATTCCATTGGAAGAATACAAGATACAAGTTCAAAGCAACACAAGAGCAAGTTTGAAGACATAGATAGGATCTTTTGTAATTCATAGGTCATAGCTTAGGCTAGCTTCTTTAGTTTTACCACGGTGTAATAAGGAGATCAGCAAGCAATAGCAGCAGCAACAACAATGAGATCATAGCTGCTGGTAGTCCAAGCTACCAGACATTCCCGAACTATACTGACTTGATTCCTGTTTAGACCAGGATATGTAGGAAACCGCTGAAGCAGTGCGCAGTCAACTCTTTTAAAAATGTTCCGCACAGAATATGCGAATGGACGAAAATCGCTCATTTTTGCTCACTTGTCTTTGCAGGAAAACTCTTCGTGTTTCTGGGCAAAGAGGGGCAACTGTGGGCACGTGATCTTTTTCCTAAGCAAACTGTTCCAAAAGTTTCAAATAAATGACTTCACAATTTTTGTGAATTTTTTGCTAAATTTGGTGTTAATTGACCGCATGATAATTCATATGAATATACAAAATATACATTTGTATTTAGGGATATAATTTCACAATTTTAGTATTAAGTAGGTATTAATTCGTTTTAGAATAAAATTTAAAAGAAAATCACAAAAATAGTTTTTTGGCACTTTCATTTGTTAATTGTTGCATTTATCCTTAAATAGATTTTTGAACAATTTGAGGAGTTAAATAGTTTAATTAGGTCTTTGTTTTAATTGTTACATTTCCATAAAATCAAAAAAAAATATAAGATAAAAATACAAAAAAATAAAGCAAAAATAAAATATAAAATCAAAATAAATAGAATACAAGAAACAATTAAAAAGGGGTGCCCTAAATTGGGCCTGTTAATTTTGAGCCCAAAGCAAAAACGCCCAGGCCCAATGTCGCCTCATCCGGACCCAACCTTTTAATTTTAACCAAATGATGACATTTGGCATCGTTAAATTAGGGACCTTAATCCTTTTAATCCATTGGCCAAAGTCTCCCCATCATTTTTATATAAAATTATCGGAAATTCTTTTAACCCTAAAAATATTCCATCGCCCTCCTCGTACCAGCCTGTGAACCTCGCTGGAACCCTCACCGGCGGGAAACACAACCAACGCCAATGACTGCCAAATTAACACCATCAATTCCCCTTAACCTCCTATTTCCATTCCCCATGTTCCTACCCCTCGAATCTACCCAAAAAGCTTCGAATATCCCCTAGAAGTTTTTTCGGCTAGGTCGTCACCTATGCCAAAGGACCCCAAATTTACACCATAGAACCGCCCAAGCCTACTCTACCCAACTCCCATAGTGGCATCTCTCGAATCTTCCTGGATTTGCTCGAATATTCATCTCAATTTCTCCGGCCAAAACCCCGGAATGATCAAAGCACATGCAAATGATGTCAAAGGGTCCCTGAACCTTCTTTGTAAGGAATTGATCGCCAATAGA
>JASVEL010009800.1:0-28341 GCA_032618575.1 Nicotiana noctiflora
ACTTTATTTTGCGGCTACGGCCTTTCAACATTTCCGCGAGGGAATGTTTCAAGGTTGTGCCCAAAAATTATATACAATGATTCAAAGTGGCTATTTTTGCAAAAACAGCCTTCCGGCGTCCTTTCGGAACCTTCGGCTATTTTCAAAAACGGCATCACTCTGATTTTATTGACAAAATTAAACACACACATTTTTTTTGAATTTTTTGAAAGGGGTGGTTGGACCCAATGAGGGTTGCTACGTATCCCACCTAGTGGCGAGAATCAAACCTGTGTAGTTCGGTCAAATAAAAACAAACTACATCTGTAAATGAAACAAACTGCATATTATTATTATTTTTCCACACATTTTTTTAAATTTTAAATTTTTTTTCTTCTTTTTTTTTCAAGTAAAAAAAACAAACTATTTTGAAACTATATTTTTTTCCATTTTCCTCAATATAAAAAAAAATCGGTTAGCCTGCAAGTCTGAAGCAAATAAATGCGTAAAACAAACAGGATGCAGCAGGATAGTCTTTTCATTTCATGTCACCTGTCCTAGACGGACCCAACCCCTATGTTGAGTCCCCTAAGTCAAATGCAACATGATGCAAATAAACGTTCCTACTAGGGATCCTGCATGAAGCTTTGTTATTCTAGGTTTAAAAACCTGGGTTTATTGTTCTAGACCTGGCTTACCCGAGCGGACAGCTCGAGCCGAGAAGGAGGCAACAACCCGGGAATAGAGAAGCTTCACCGGTTTTGCAACTTATCCAAACCTCGTTCTAAAGTGGGAATTAGACACTATACAGAAAAGAAGTCACACGAAGTGCACCCTTCTTCATGATTTAGAAGACTCGGAGAGGAGATTGGTTTCGGCACAATTTATATGTACAATTCACAAAATATCAAAGCGGTAAAAGCAACATTTAGCACATTAAATACAAACATATAATAAAATCAGATAATAATAAGCCAAATACAACAATTATTCAAAGCTCGAATTCTTAAACCCTGAACCAGTGGTTCTGGGTTTGAGCATCCCCAGCAGAGTCGCCAGAACTGTCACTCCTCCTTTTTCCGCTGACCTGCGAGGTCGCGTAGGAGTTTTTCCAATTAAAGGACAATCGAAACGGGATTTATTTAATTAATTCAGAGTCGCCACTTGGGAGATTTATGGTGTCCCAAGTCACCGGTTGAATCCCGAATCGAGGAAAAGAATGACTCTATTAAACAGTCTGCATACTAGAAATCCGGATAAGGAATTCTGTTAACTCGGGAGAAGGTATTAGGCATTCCCGAATTCCGTGGTTCTAGCACGGTCGCTCAACTGTCATATTTTGGCTTATTAACCTGATTTACAACATATTATCCTACAGTGCAATTTTAACGTTACTTACCGCTTTTTGTCAGTTATTAGAGCTTAAGAAAATGAACATTGTCTAAGAACACGTTTTCGGATCACGTCACATAAAATGCACCCGGATCCTCGACACATTCTAATTCAACGTTGTTTGATTTGAGTTGCATGAAATGCACACTCGTATTTAAGAAAGGTAAAAATGATTAAAATCACACCTAAAATGACTAACGTATTTGTGATTTGAAGAAAAACTTTAACCGCCTTTTGCTAACATGTTGTTTACCCTTAAGCTCTTGTTGCAAGCCCAATAAACATATTTGTGAAGTAATCGAGCTAAACCTTTTATGCATTAACGACTTCCTCATATGCTTTCCGATTTTGTCAAATTCAATTCAATTTTTTTTACCATATGCTAATCAAATTTTAACAGAATCTTGCTAATAATTGCGAAAATCAATGGTTTAACTAACATATTCAATATTCACTGAGAGTACGAAAACTTACTATACCATCAATCTATAGATGCGATTTACATGTTTGAATTAAACCTAAAGAGCATGTTCATTTATAATCTACTCTAATCGATGTTCACTTTATCCCATCAACTAAAAATTTGAAACATGAATATCAAAAGCAATTTATGCAGTTTATGCAACACAAATTTAGATTTTGCCAAAATATTCCAATTTGAACCATAGAAAACAGTTATCTAATACCCAAACTATCACGTTTACAAATGGACCAACACCAAAGTAACACAAGTCCTATATCATTTTCTGGAATATTCTAAACACATATAATTTACCAATATTCATACTGCTATTGAATACCTATTTAACTATTAATACAGATAGATAAAAACTCCTGAGACAGTTTAAACCAATATTGCAATTCATTTCAACATCCGAAAGAGATACATTGGCATTAGATTTGAATTGTGTACCTGGATGATGACAATAGAAGAAGGAGAACGGAAGGGATCAGTAGCAACAGTTGAACTAACAGCAGTGACAGAAACAATCTCAAGGCAGTAACCAAATTCCCAAGAATACCAATTCTAATCCGAGAATACCAAAGTAATTGCAAACAGCAAAAGAAATCCAGCACACTTGAAAACCAGTTTGTAAATTCCAGGAAATACCAAAGCAGCAACACAGATATGCCCAATTATGCCCAACTGATCTCGAGTTAACAGAGATAAACCAACAAACAACTGAACAATGCCAACAGCCTGAAACCCCAGTCCTAAATGACTTAACAGAACCAAACACTCAGCTAAACCCTCCCACAAATGTATTTCAAATGAACTTCAACAATCAAGAAAAGGGAAAACTGGGTCAGTTTTGAACTGGAGAACCAGGCAGCAATGCTTTGGATAATTTTTGCAAATGGAACTCAAAAATTAGTAGTGAAGCAACACTTTCAGGCTTCTTTTCAGAATTGTATTTCTCTCCTTTTGTGTGTATCTGTCTCTCTCTGTGTTTCAGAATTCTCTCAAGGGTCTGCTCTTTCAGATTCTAAGCTTTTTTCTTCCTTTTTCCCTCTATTGACTTCTACCTATACTTATAGTTGAGACCAACAACCCCTAAGGTTACTCCCCAACGTCAGAGGCTCTCTCTGCCCAGTCCATCCCCTCTCTGTTTTTAGCACTAAACCCTGTCTAAGTGTGGGTTTTACTATTTTAAACTATTGTCTGCAACAGCCATGCCCTGCTGCAGCAGGTTCCACTAATCCCTTTTATGGGCACGGTACTTTTAAAATCCAAAAAATGCTAATACTAATTAAATCACTATCAGCTATATCCAAACATCCTATGTAACAGTGATTCCGGAACCAATATTGAGCTCACTGCTATATTGTTCTGACCAACAGACCCACACAACTAATCGACGACGTTCGTCTAATCGATTACCACACGTATAATAGATAACAAGTAATTGACCTACGAATTCGATTCATAGTTTTCGGGCAGAATCAGGGACTACTAATCCAAATTCACTCTTCGACGACCTTTACTAGATTAAACACACAATGTAATCACAACAACAAATACGAGTCGAAACAGACAAGAGCAAAATGAATTGACCAAATAAAAGGTCTGTCGAGATGGGAAGAGCAGACAATGCTAGGAAAAGGCAGACTCTAAAACTAAAACACAAAAATACGCATGAAGAATGCAAACAATAGACATAAGGGAATGAATTACCTCAGGCAAAATCCGTCAACCCGGTTCGATCTTGGTTCGGAACTATTGAAGCCAAACGGGCTTTAATCGAGATGTTCTCGATTGAGAACACCTAGACTAAAGTCCCTTGGACCTCAATCGACGACTAATCCGGCTCGAATTGGGCTTCTTGAAAATTAGGGTTCTTGGGGCTCGAATTTGGGGCTTGAGTGGTTCGGGCTTGATTCGAACTGAACCAAGGTTAGTAGGGTTTTGAGGGAGGTCATGGGAGTGCTTGGGGTGAGTTTGGGGCGGTTTGGCATAAGTTTGGTTTTAGCTCGAATCTTCAAATGAAGATTCGAGAAGACAGGGAATGATTCGAAGAAAATGGTTTGTGGATTTGGGCTCAGGGCATTCTGAGGGTCATTTGGTGTTAAGATGGGAGGGATTGGACACCGGCCGCCGGCGGAGGCGATTTTCGGCCGGCGGTCAAAGACGGAGATGGGTGGAGGCTGGTGAAACCGTCTCTAAAGGTTAGAGACGGTCGAGGGGTGGGGGGTCTGAAAGGGGGCGGGGTAGGGAATTAGGTATATATAGTGGGGCTGGGATTTAATCCTGGCCGTTTGATCAAATGAGATCAACGGCCTGGATCTTTCACTTAAGTTGGACGACGCCGTTTGGGCAACGGATTGCCCCAGATCGAAATGGACCGGGTTAATGAGAGTAGCCTGGGATCGTCAGATCAAAAGGAAAGTGGACGGCTCAGATTAAACACCCGAGACGGTGTCGTGTCCACGATGCTAGAGATGAACTGGACCGTTAGATCTGTTTGATCAACGGTCCTGATGGAGGGCCTGGGACAACGTCGTTCGGACGCCTCTGAGACCAGGTCTCTAGACTGGGCCAATGGTCGATTTGGGCCTGATTTCCCTTGTATTTTTAGCCACTTTTCAACTTTATTAAATAACCCCCAATTAAACTACAAAGCCACTTCAAACAAATCAAATTAAAGGAAATGGGATTACATCTTATTAGTTAACATTTAACAACTAACACAACTTACACATTCGAATGAAATCACATGATGACCAAGAAACAAAAATGCACATTTTTTGTGATTTTCTTATGATTAATTCCTATGACCAATTTATTCTTATGAACGCTCAATTAATCCCCGAATATGCAACGCGTATTTATATATATATACATATTTTTTTTTTGTATTTTCTAGCTAAACAAACATACCCATACCAATGCTAATGCTCAAGAAAGATAGTACGAAATCCACAAAAATCAGATATAACACAAAACTATTTTATTTTGAATCTTTTGGGAGTAATTCTCGTATAGGGCAAAAATCACGTGCTCACAAGTATGATGATCCACACTTACTTGTCCTTAAGGACAAAGTTCAGCATGATGATGCCAGAGATGTCACTATTGATAGTGATGGTGTATTGCGGATGCAAGGCCGGATATGCGTGCCCAATGTTGACGGCCTTCGTGAGTTGATATTGGAAGAGGCCCATAGCTCGCGGTATTCTATTCATCCAGGAGCCGCGAAGATGTACCAGGATTTGAAGCATCATTACTGGTGGAGAAAGATGAAGAAAGATATTGTGAGCCATGTGGCTCGGTGTCTAAACTGTCAGCAGGTCAAGTATGAGCATCGGAGACCTGGTGGTGTATTCCGACGTATTGATATTCCGGAGTGGAAGTGGGAAAGAATAACTATGGACTTTGTTAGTGGACTCCCTCGGACAGCGAGGAAGTTTGATTCAGTTTGGGTGGTGGTGGATAGGTTGACCAAGTCGGCTCACTTCATCCCAGTGTGTACCACTTATTCCTCAGAGCGGTTGGCAGAGATATTCATCCGTGAGATAGTGAGATTGCATGGAGTTCCCATTTCTATTATATCGGACAGAGGTACCCAGTTCACTTCTCAGTTCTGGAGGACATTTCAGCGAGAGTTGGGTTCACAGGTAGAGCTGAGCACAGCATTTCATCCACAGACGGATGGACAGTCTGAGCGTACTATTCAGATATTAGAGGATATGTTGCGTGCTTGTGTCATTGATTTCGGTGGTTCATGGGCTGATTATTTGCCTCTTGCGGAGTTTGCTTATAATAATAGCTATCGGTCCAGCATTCAGATGGCACCGTATGAAGCTTTATATGGGAGACGGTGTAGGTCTCCAGTCGGTTGGTTCGAGCCCGGCGAGGCTAGGTTGTTAGGAACAGAGTTAGTCCAAGATGCCTTAGATAAGGTGAAGGTGATTCAGGAGAGACTTCGCACAGCTCAGTCGCGTCAGAAGAGTTATGCGGACCGGAAGGTCCGAGATGTGTCCTATTCAATGGGTGAGAAGGTGTTGTTGAAGGTTTCGCCTATGAAGGGTGTTATGAGGTTTGGAAAGAAAGGGAAGTTGAGCCCAAGGTTTATTGGACCTTTTGAGGTGCTTAGGAAAGTTGGGGAGGTGCCTATATGCTTGCTTTGCCACCCAGTTTGTCGGGAGTTCACCCGGTGTTCCATGTATCTATGCTCCGGAAGTATGTCGGAGACCCGTCTCATGTGTTAGACTTCAGCACGATACATCTAGATGAAGATTTGACTTATGATGTAGAGCCAGTAGCCATTTTGGGTCGACAGGTTCGTAAGCTGAGATCCAAGGATATAGCTTCAGTGAAAGTGCAGTGGAGAGGTCATCCCGTAAAGGAAGCAACTTGGGAGACCGAGCAGGAGATGCGGAGCAGATATCCTCACTTGTTTGATGCTCCAGGTATGTTTCTTGACCCGCTCGCGGACGAGCGTTTGTTTAAGTTGGGGAGAATGTAACGACCCGGCCCGCCGTTATGGGAATTACCACCCCGTTACCTTTTATTTATGTATCTTATGCTTTTATATCAGTATTAGAGTATATCGGGTGAGTTAGGAGTGATTCGGGTTGAAAATTATTCAAATAGCATGTTTGAAGGAAGCTTGAATATGGGAAGTCAACCTAGAGTTGACTATTGAGTTAGAGTGCTCGAAACCGGATTACGATGATTCGACTAGTTTCGGGGGATCATTTATGACTTAGGAGAGCAATCGGAATTGAATTCGGAGGTCCGATGTAGCTTTAGGCTTGAATTGGCGAAGGTTGAATTTTGGCGGAAACCGGATGGTAGGTGAGATTTTGATCCGGGGGTCGGAATGGAATTCCGAAAATTTTTGTAGCTTCGTTATGTGATTTTGGATATGTCTACAAATGTTCAGGCCATTCGGACATCGTTTGATCGGGTTTTGGATTGAATGTTAGTTTTGAAAGTTTTGAAGAAACTTAGGCTTGAATTCGTGTGTAAATGGTGATTTTGATGTTTAGGATGGTGTTTTTGTGATTGGAACAAGTCCGTATCATGTTTTGGAGTATGTTGGTGGTTTTGTTGGGGTCCCGGGGGCCTCGGGATGATTTCGGACCATCAACCGGGCATATGGGACTTGGCAAAATCTGCAGAAAACTGCAAGGTTTCTACCCAGTCAATTAGACCTTCGCGTTCGCGTGGCATGGGCGGCGTTCGCGAAGGCCAGGCGGATCAATGCATCGCGTTCGCGATCAGGTGCGTCGCGTTCGCTTAGGCCAGGAGCCTTGTGCTTCGCGATTGCGTTCCTGAGGTCGCGTTCGCGTAGGTCAGTTGGAGTGGACCATCGCGTTCGCGTGACTGGGAGTCGCGAACGCGTAGAAGGAATTTGGGCGGCTGGGAGTTTGAGCATCGCGAACGCGTGGTTGGCGTCGCGTTCGCGAAGGGTAACTGGAAGCCGAGCATCACGAACGCGTGGGAGCTCACGCGAACTCGTAGAGCAAATTGCTCTGGCAGTGAATTAAATCACAGAACAGAGGGGTCGCAGGTTCATTCACCCAAAACACAATTTTGAGCCCTAGAGAGAAGAAAACTCGAGGAAATCACTGAGAAATCATCGGGTATTCATCGGAGGTAAGATTCTTGACTCAAAAACATCATTTTATGGTAGAATTAACATCAATCTTCATGAAATTGGGTAGAAATCTTGAAGAATTGTGGCCTAGGTATTGAAAACGGGATTTTGAGTTTTGGAATGCCATTTGAACTCCGATTTCGATAAATTTTATATGCACGGACTCGTGGCGAGACGAGGGTCGCGTTGGTACTAATTTCGGAATTTTTCGAGTAGTGGGCCCGGGGTCGGGTTTTACCAACTTAGTGTATTTATGCGAATTTCATGTAAATTGAAATGGGTTATGATTCCTTGACCCGTATTTGATATAATTATTGTGATTTGACTAGATTCTACGCACGAGGCAGCGAATTTCAAAGGAAAAGGCATCGCGGACGAGTCTACGGCCGGCTAGAGGTGAGTAGTTAGTGTATATGATAGCCTGAGGGTTCGAAACCCCGGCTTAGCACATTGTGACGCTAGTAGGGCATGGCTCGCACACCGTGGCAGGTGCGAGATTGAGTGTGACTAGGGATTGAGACTTGGTCCATCCTGAATGTAAGTAATATGCTATTAGTGTTGGAAATACACTGTATTTGATATATTTGTAGGCGATAAGCCTTGTTTGGGGCCTTGTGCCGACCTGTAGCGTCCTTAGAGGACAATATTTATGTGATAGCTATATTTGCTTAATCACTGATCTCAGTCCTGAAAATTGAAATCACATTATTGATATGCTAAGTCACCGGCTTTTGCAAATTTAATAAAGTTAAAGTATTTTTCATAAATTATGAACTGGAAACTGGAATTAAGATAAATGAATTGTTTTGTGACTTATCTGATTTATGTGGACTGAGGATGGATCGGGCTGCACGCCGCAGTGGTTGATATGAGGATCGGGCTGCACGCCGCAGCAGTATTGCGCTTGGGCTGTAGGAGCCCCTCCGGAGTCTGTACACACCCCCAGTGAGCGCCGTCGACGTTAAATTGGATCGGGCTACACGTCGTAGCGGTTATGTGCTTTGCATTGCATCTTTATTTGTTGAATTACTCTGTGGTAGCTGTATTGTACTTGTTGATGCTAGTTCGTAGGAGGAATCGAACTGTAGTTTAGCTTCATTATGTGGTATTCTGTGGATTTCTTATTTTCAGCTACTTGTATATATTTATTACTCACTCAGTACTTAGTACTCACCCCTACTCCCTGCACCTTTTGTGTGCAGACCCAGGTACTCAAGAGTAGTAGACAGGCATTTCCAGCATTTGTAGTGTCATATCGAGTTGCTTAGGTAGCTGCCTACGTTCGCAGAACCTAGCTTCTCCTCCCCTTTCCAGTTGTTATTTGTATTTTGTATTCAGACTTGAGTATTTCTATACAGTACTCTCTATTCCTGTTGGGTTTTGTTAGAGACTCTAGACTTGTGACTCCGGATCTTTGGGAGTGTCAGTATTTTGTTCATTATTATTATTATTGGAGTTCTTTGACACATATATTCTTCTTGGAAATGTCCATTTGGGACTGATAGTCGTTGTGATAAGTAATTGTTGGTCCGGCTGGCCTAGCTTAAGTGTTGGGCGCCATCACGACCGGATTTGGGTCGTGACATAATTAGGACAAAGTCTATATTTGTTATAGGAATAACATATATATGATAATTGTCCCACCTTGTGGGACTATATTGGGTAGTAGTTGTTGTTGTTGTATAATAGACACATGATCCCTCGTATACAAAATAATTTAACAATCCTAGTAACTAATCCGTACTAATTATTCCTAAATGGTATCTCCCTATATACTATTGGATAGGTATATGTCCTATCATATATACCATGTTCTATTACTACACATGGTATAATGACTACGTATAGGTGGGATATAAGTAGATTATATAACTATACTTATCAAGGTCCATAGTGTATATATAGTTATCGTATGATACACACAATGATTACTATATAGTATTATATTCAATGTCATTTGATAATACACTCAACATTGTTTAGACATTTGTTACCGTAACCACCATATCCGGTATAGTCCACTATTATCTAATTATTATTCCGTATATTTTGCCTCAAATATGAGGTTGTATTGACCTAGTCCTAATACAACCACCATACTATGATAGTAATTCTACCAATAATAGTTTATAACCTATTAATTCCTAGTATACGCCTATCAAACTATGTAATATTACAACATGGACTTAGGACCTATTACATAATGAATATATAAACGGAGTAATGTCGTACGTTCATACTAGGACGCATCAGCCTACGACAACCACATAAGTCCATTGGACTAATACGATTGTAGTCATAGGACCTTCCATTTATATATCAATTGTGGCACTCAATTTGCATGTCCAGTATATGAAATTCCGAATAATATTATGAACGATATAGTGTCATTCATAATACAAATCGTATATACAAACTACCACATAATTATGGTCTGATAGTGAGTACATATACTACATGTTACGTCTGAGAGTCGATTTATGGCCTGGTTTCGTGCTTTAGGGAGAGCTTGCTACGATTAGTCCAAAGGAAATACAATGGAACCACGATCTGTTATGTATGTATACGGAGCAACCAATCTGTATAAATCGTATACTAGGACGATATTATAGTATTCAGTGTATATCTAATACACATATGAAATAGCATATTAACATATGATCATACTACAAATATAAGTAATTCGTTAATAACCTAGTATGCACCTATTAACATATAGTATGAGACTATATATTATAAGATATAATATATAGTAATATATATTTATGTGACGTTTATATTATATGGACGTATTATACCATATATATTATGTGGTATAATATTTACTAACCACATAGTATTATACTACTCCTTAACTAATAACATTAGTTATGGCCACTCATATCTAAAACCAACTTGTATGGACGAGGGGACCGATATTAATGGTATATGGTGCGTACTCATATCTATAACCAACTTCCGTTTATTAAAATAATAATACCGGTCATAGTATATAGTATTTAAATCTATCGGGAAATTTGATAGAGGATAATGGTGCATATATCCTTGACTAATTACAAATCTATATGTCATTTAATATCATCGGCCTACGACAATCATATAAGTCCATCTGACTAATACGATTGTAGTCATAGGACGTTCCGTTTATATATCGTATTGGGAGTAATGTTATTCAGAAGACCATATAGTCCGAACCATATCTATTGCCTCATATAATGAACAATATCTCTTATATAAGTGTTATATAAGTATCACCATTGAAATAATTTACATATTACTATGTGTAAATTAGTGGCATAGGAATCCCTATCTGAATATTTAGATAGGAATCCCTATCTGAATATTATTCATGCGTCCTAGTAAGATATAAGCTCACTATTGGGAGCTTGTGTCAAAATGAATAGGATTACATTCTATATACAATTATCCAACTATATGGAATGTATATGGGTAGAAACATATGAATAATTAGGTCCATATAGGCCTTAATACCACTAGTCAAGTCCTCGTGAATCGATTACTAGTTCCCTTCAATATTAATATAGTAATACTGTTAAGAATAGAATTCAAGGGGGAGTGTTAAGAATAGAATTCTACTTGGAGTGAATGTCTATCTTGTGGAGAGTTTTACTTTGTGACTAAGTCATAATTTCTCCTATAAATAGAGGGTCTTACCCCATTGTAAATCATCCCAAAATTCAATAAGAATTTCCTCTCTCTCTTTCTCTGCAATATTGCTCTTGTTCTTTTATTATTTCATAACACGTTATCAACACGAGACTCTACCGTCTCAAGAAGCTCTTTCAGAAGATTAAGATAATTTTTCTCCTCTTTTTAATTATGACTGACATTATGAAAAGAAAGTTCGTTGCCCTTGAAATTTCGGGCAAAAACTATATGACATGGGTGTTGGATGCTGAAATCCACTTAGATGCAATGGGTCTTGGAGACGCCATTAAAGACAGAAATAAAGCATCCACCCAAGACTGTGCTAAGGCCTTGATTTTCTTGCGCCATCACCTTGATGAAGGGTTGAAAATTGAATATCTCACAATTAAAGATCCACTTATTTTGTGGAATGGCTTAAAGGAAAGATATGACAACTTAAAGTTGGTCACCCTTTCACAAACACGATATGATTGGGCTCATCTGAGGCTCCAAGACTTTAAGTCTGTTTTTGAATATAATTCTGCGATGTTCAGAATTACTTCTAAATTGAAACTTTGTGGAGATACTATCAGTGATTATGATATGCTTGAGAAAACGTCTACCACGTTTCATGATGTTCGTTTTGATAATTCAATAATTACTATTTTGTCATAATACAATGCTTTTTTTTTTGTATTTTAAATTGGATATAACTGAAGGGAATAATCATCAGAAATACAGTTCTCAGTTTCCATAATAACCCACGTCTCAACATTATTCAGTTGATTACCACCATTTTTCTCTTTCAACCCCATTATTTTTCTCATTCTTGATAATTTATTTAAAGATCACTGAATTTGAAAATAAATAGAAAGATAAGTAACATAATAGAAGATAATGATTTTCTTGTTTCCTCAAGACTTGGCAATACGTTGCAATTTCTGTCAAGTTTCTGATAAGGAAACATTTATATACTTATCTCCTACAATTCTTTTGTCTTAATCTAATAATTTAATTTTTTTATAGATAAACATTAAAAAAAAATCTTGATTATGCTATTTTCATTAACTTAATGTGATAGACAATTAGTTGATTTCATTGTCTTTCTCTCTCTCTGTATGATTTAGCAAAATTGTATTACCGTTGCTTGATTGAGATGTTCTAACAGTTTGGATGAGAGAATAGTGTAAGGTTAGAACAATTGTAATAATATAATAATTCCCTTTATAAAATATGTAAACAAGTACGTATAGTGTTCTTATAATCGCATTATTTTTACCTACGTAATTATTTGTATCATAATTAGAGTTTGCTTGAAGTTACATTAAAAGCCAATATCGAGCTATTGATTTGAGTTTGCTTTCTTTTATTTTTCTTTGAAAATATTAATATTTATTTGTATATTTCTTTTGTATATATGTCAACCCATGGGAAGCAAATATGGATATTTCACAAAGCAAACTTGGATTAAATTGAATTGTAAAAATATTTTTTTAGTTGATTCATGTACAACACATACAATACTCAAAGAGAAGAATTATTTCTCTCATTTAAGTATGTGTAAGGCAGATGTTACTATACAATTTCTGGTAGTAGTAAATTAATTGAAGGCTCTGGAAGAGCTACTATAACTCTGCCTATGGGAACAATACTTATCATAGAGAATGCAATGTTCTCCTCCAAGTCCGAGAGGAACTTGTTGAGTTTTAAAGATATCCGCAGAAATGGATATCATATCTGAGACAATAGATGAGAATAATCTTGAATATCTCATCATTACCAAAAATGCCTCTGGCCAGAAAACGACTATTGAGAAGTTCCCATCTTTGTCTTGTGGCCTGTATTGGACAAGAATTAGTGCAATTGAAGCACATTCTATTGTAAACCAAAAGGTTACTGATTCCAATACTTTTGTACTTTGGCATGATCGATTGGGACACCCTGGATCAATTATGATAAGACGAATCATAGAAAACTCAAATGGGCATCCATTAAAGAATTTAAAGATTCTTTTAAATGATGAATTTTCTTGCACTTCTTGTTATCAAGGCAAGTTAATTATTAGACCATCACCAACAAAGGTTGGAATTGAGTCCCCTACGTTTTTGGAACGTATACAAGGGGACATTTGTGGACCTATTCACCCACCTAGTGGGTCGTTCCGATATTTTATGGTCTTGATAGACGCATCTTCTAGATGGTCTCATGTGTGCCTATTGTCATCTCGCAACCTCGCGTTTGCAAAATTAATGGCACAAATAATTCGATTACGGGCACAATTTCCCGATAATCCAATTAAGTCTATTAGACTTGATAATGCTGCTGAGTTTTCATCCCAAGCATTTAATGATTATTGCTTATCAATTGGGATAAAAGTGGAACATCCTGTAGCTCATGTTCACACTCAAAATGGTCTTGCAGAGTCTTTAATTAAACGTACGCAATTGATAGCAAGACCGTTATTCATGAAAACAAGGCTGCCCACTTCTGTTTGGGGTCACGCCATTTTGCATGCAGCAATGCTAGTTCGTCTCAGACCGACAAATTATCATCAATATTCCCCGTTGCAATTAGTTTTGGGTCATGAACCTAATATATCCCATTTAAGAATTTTTGGATGCGCAGTATATGTGCCTGTAGCACCGCTATATCGCACCAAAATGGGTCCGCAAAGAAGGTTAGGAATATATGTTGGGTTTGAATCGCCCTCCATTATTCGCTACCTCGAGCCATTAACGGGAGATTTATTTACTGCACGATTTGCAGACTGTCGATTCGATGAGACACTTTTCCCAAAATTAGGGGAGAAGTTGGTGAAACCAAACGGGAAATTTTGTGGAAAAATCCATCATTATCTCATCTTGATCCACGTGCCTCTATTTGTGAAAAAGAGGTACAAAAGATTATTCATTTGCAGAGAATAGCAAATCAAATGCCCGATGCATTTACGGATATGAAAAGGATAACAAAATCATATATCCTGCGGAGAATGTTCCAATCCGTATTGATGTCCCTATTGGACAATCTTCTAGTGTCATAGCTAATGAGTCAAAAGCACGCATGAAACGTGGCGGACCATTAGGTTCCAAAGATCGAAATCCTAGAAAAAGGAAAATAAATGATCAAAATGACACTATGAAAGAATCTCATGAAGAAATCCACGACTTAATAAATTCTGAGATTCATGAGGAATCCACCGAGCCCGAGACTCAAGAAAATAAGGAACTATCAATAAATCCAATCGATATTGAGACAAATTTGAATCGATTGGATATAGTGGTGGATTATGTCTTTGCATATAATGTTGCATCCAGCATTATGCAAGAAAATGAGGATCTTGAACCTCAATCTGTCGTAGAATGTCGACAAAGACTTGATTGGCCAAAATGGCAAGAAGCAATCCAATCAGAATTGAATTCACTTGCAAAACGTGAAGTTTTTGGGCCTATAGTCCAAACACCTAATGGTGTTAAGCCTATTGGCTATAAATGGGTCTTTGTACGCAAGAGAAATGAGAAAAATGAGGTGCAAAGATATAAGGCACGCCTTGTTGCACAAGGATTTTCACAAAGGCCTGGTATTGATTATGAAGAGACATATTCACCCGTTATGGATGCTATAACATTCCGTTATCTCATTAGTTTTGTTGTCCATGAAAAACTTGACATGCATTTAATGGATGTGGTTACCGCCTACCTTTACGGCTCGCTTGATAATGAGATATACATGAAAATTCCCGAGGGCTTCAAAATGCCTAATAATTCAAAATCTCGGGAAATGTTTTCAATCAAATTGCAAAGATCTTTGTATGGTCTAAAGCAATCAGGACGAATGTGGTATAATCGTCTTAGTGAGTATTTATTAAAGGAAGGCTATATAAATGATGTCATTTGCCCATGTGTTTTCATAAAGAAAACAACATCGGAATTTGTTGTACTTGCCGTATATGTTGATGACATAAACCTTATTGGAACTCCTATAGAACTCCAAAATGCAATTGATTATTTAAAGAAGGAGTTCGAGATGAAAGATCTCGGAAAGACAAAATTATGTCTTGGTTTGCAAATTGAACATTTGGCAAACGGAATTTTTGTTCATCAATCTACCTACATAGAAAAGGTACTGAAACAGTTTTACATGGATGGAGCACATCCATTAAGTACTCCGATGGTTGTTCGATCACTTGATGTGAACAAAGATCCATTTCGACCTCAAGAAGAGAATGAAGAGCTACTTGGTCCTGAAGTACCATATCTTAGTGCAATTGGTGCACTAATGTATCTTGCCAATACTACAAGGCCCGGCATAACATTTTCAGTTAATGGCTTAGCAAGATATAGCTTTGCTCCCACAAGGAGACATTGGAATGGAATCAAACACATATTGCGGTATCTAAAAGGGACTACCGATATGGGCTTATTTTATGGCAATAATTGCAGTCCCGATCTTGTTGGTTATGCTGATGCTGAGTATTTATCCGACCCACACAAGGCTCGATCTCAAACAGGTTATGTGTTTACCTGTGGAGGCACTGCCATATCTTGGCGATCGACTAAGCAATGAATTGTGGCTACTTCATCTAATCATGCTGAGATAATTGCTATTCATAAAGCAAGTCGAGAGTGTGTGTGGTTGAGGTCTATAATACATCTTATTCGAGATAAATGTGGTGTAAAATGTGACAAGTTACCCACTATTTTGTATGAAGACAATGCAGCATGCATAGCTCAACTGAAGGGAGGATTCATAAAAGGAGATAGGACAAAGCACATTTCACCAAAGTTATTTTTCACACATGATCTTCAAAAGAATGGTGATATTAATGTGCAACAGATTCGTTCAAGTGATAATATGGCTGATTTGTTCACAAAATCTCTACCTACGTCAACCTTCAAGAAGCTAGTGTACAAGATCGGGATGCAAAGGCTTAAGGATGTGAATTGATGCTCTCATCAAGGGGAGTTAATGCGCGTTGCACTCTTTTTCCCTTACAAGGTTTTGTCCCACTGGGTTTTCCTTGCGAGGTTTTTAACGAGGCAACCAAAAGGCGTATTATTAGATATGTGTACTCTTTTTCCTTTTCTAGATTTTTTTCCCATTGGGTTTTATTTTAGTTAAGGTTTTAATGAGGCACATTACTTATTGAGTAGACATTCAAGGGGGAGTGTTAAGAATAGAATTCTATTTGGAGTGAATGTCTATAATTCTATTTGGAGTGAATGTCTATCTTGTGGAGAGTTTTACTTTGTGACTAAGTCATAATTTCTCCTATAAATAGAGGGGTCTTACCCCCATTGTAAATCATCCCAAAATTCAATAAGAATTTCCTCTCTCTCTTTCTCTGCAATATTGCTCTTCTTCTTTTATTATTTCATAACAAATACAATATTATATCCGATTATTATACTAATTAGTACGGATATATACATGACAGGGATACGTTATACCTATGTTAACATAGATATGTTGTTATATATAATTGGGCTATCATTAGTAATGTATGGTATTACTAGATGAGATTTTTTCATACTTGTACCCTATAGCAAACATTATTATCAAAAATGTGCAAATTTAGTAAATTACCCGATCTGTTTACATTTTGTCTACAATTTATATACCAAATCCTAATTAACAAGATACTAACGAGATTCTGGCCATTATTTCGCGCGCAATTGTAGGCATACAATAAGAAGGAAGAATCTTTGCATTTAATTCAAAATTTTGAAAAGGAAAAAAATCTGAAGTTGCAGCATTTCCAGTAAGAAGAAAAGGCAAAAGATTAATTTGAAACACAAAAAGAATCCATTAGGCTTATTAAAAACATTCCTCCCCATGTTAGAACAACAGATAATTTCATGTGTTCTCCTATTTTTTGGTAAAATTTGCTTGCTATATTCATCTAGAGCATCTACTTCAAATAGTTGCACTGTGAAAGTAATTATGCATTTTTTTGTAAAATTTGCTTGCTATATTCATCTAGAACATCTACTTCAAATAGTTGCACTGTGAAAGTAATTATGCACCTTCATAAAATAACCAAAATTCCTAGCACCTATTTCCCCAAAGCGGCAAAGCAAGTAAAGTTTGGGTTGTTGAAAAGAGAAATTAAGTCGGTAAGTGATTTGGTTGGACAGACTGGGTCGGTTAGCCGAATGCATGGCATGATCAAAGGAATCAGCCTTCCCACTCAGATAAGTTTTGTCCTTTTAATTGCAAGTGCAGGGCAAAGTGTAGGGGAATACACTATTCTGCAATCACTAAATAATTGGTTGACTACAATCGTATTAGTCCAATGGACTTATGTGGTTGTCCTAGGCCGATGCGTCCTAGTATATGAACGAAATAATATTCATAGATGGTCAATTACCAAATAATAACCACGATATATAAACGGAACGTCCTATGACTACAATCGTATTAATTGTGAATTTCCTCTTTTTATATATGCATATACTATTTTTCAAAACCCTATTGGATTGTCCTTTTATATATCGTGGTTGTTATTTTGTAATTGACCGTCTATGAATATAATTTCATTCATATACTAGGGCCATAAATAATAAATACAGTATAAATATTTGATGTGTTGCGTAATTTCTCAAAATGAAATTTGAACGTAGAATATTACAATTTGAAGGGTATTGGTAACCATTGAGGAAATGAGCTTTCATAGCTATTTACATTGTTCAAATTTAATACGTATCTTTTTAGATTTTTTTATGTGTAATAGATAAATTTGTTATATATATATAAGTAAATCTGTGATGACCCAGCCTGTCGTCACGGGAATTACCACCCCGTTACCTTGCATTTATGTGTTTTATGTTTTTATATCAGTGTTAGAGTCTATCGGGCGAGTTAGGAGTGATTTGGATTGAAAATGAGTCATATAGCCTTTTTGAAGGAAGCTTGAATATGGAAAGTCAACCTAAAGTTGACTATTTAGTTAGAGGGCTCGGAATCGGATTCTGATGATTCGGTTAGTTCCAGGAGGTGATTTGTGACTTAGGGGAGCGATCAGAATTGAATTTGGAGGTCCGGTGTAGAAATAGGCTTGAATTGGCTAAGGTTAAATTTTGGACAAATCCGAATGGTAGGTGAGATTTTGATCGGGGGGTTAGAATGGGATTTCAACAATTCCTGTAGCTCCGTCATGTGATTTTGGATATGTCCGCAAATTTTCAGGTCATTCGGACGTCGTTTGGTCGGGTTTTTGATCGAATGTGTAATTCAGAAAGTTTTAAGGAATTTAGGCTTGACTTCGATGTGAATTGTGGGTTTTGGTGTTGTTAGACGTGTTTTGAAGATTGGAACAAGTTCGAATAATGTATTAGGAGGTGTTGGTGTGTTTGGATGAGGTCCCGGGGGCCTCAGGGTGTTTTCGGATGGTCAAACGGAAGAAAACATGGATATTGCGGGTTTGAAAATTGTTGGTTTTGTTGTTTTCACTCCTGCTGAAATGGGAGCGCAAGAGCGAGTCTGCAAGAGCAGACAAGGGGGCGCTGAAGCACTGGTGATCGCAAAAGCGGAGCTTGGTCCACAGGGGCGGCATCGCTGGTGCGGAAAGAGTGTCGCAGAAGCGGTCCAGGGTCATGAGGGGGAGATCCGCAGAAGCGGAAGTGATGGCTGCTTAAGCGAGTCCGCAGAAGCGGAATTTTATCCGCAGAAGCGGGAAGTCCCGCAGGAGCGGAGGTAATTCCGCAGGAGCGGATGCGCGGAAGCGGTCCATGGCTCGCAGAAGCGGAATTGGCCAGTTAGGCTTGGGATCCGCAGAAGCGACCAATTGGTCGCGGAAGCGGTATCGCAGAGGCGGAAATTGTCCGCAGAAGCGGAAATCACAGAGGGTTTAATTATATCAGAAGTTAGAAATTTCAGAAACATATCAAAACATTTGGGTCTCGGCTTAAGGGGCGATTTGGGCGATTTTGAAGAGAAACTCAAGGGAATTCGTCAGGTAATCAACTATGGACTTAAATTATGATTAGTATTGATAATTGTCACGCCCCAAATCGAGGGACATGACCGGCGCCTGACCGGGTAGCCCCAGTCAAGCGGACCTGGGTGCCTTTCTATCCCACGTGTTACCCCTGTGTTGATTATTTCTCATAAACCAAATATCTTACCAATTATAACTAATTTCACAATGTACAAACATAACCACATTATTAACATTACTAACAAGTTACAATTTACAACGCCCGACATATACATATACATACATAGGCCATAGTCCCACAGTTTACTGTCTACGGAGCCTCTAGGATTACAAAGGAGGATACAATACTTGCCGGTAACAAGGCTCCGGCTATACCTTTAAAAAAATCCAAAACAAAGTCTAAAACAGAAGTGGCAGGAGCCACACAGGGCCCCGAGGAAGGAAAGGGCTCACCAAAACGGGCAGTGGAAGATGAAGGATATTATTGCCGATGAGCTGAAGTGCCTGCTACTGATCCATCTACAATCATAACACGAATGTAGCGCCCCCGACAAAAGGGACGTCAGTACACTGAAATTGTACTGGTATGTATGGACAAACTTTTTCCCAAGTAAACTCAAGCCATTAAACAAGTAATCACGATGATAAGACAACCAATAAATTACACCAAGAATTAATTAAGCCAGACAACCATGTTTTCCACATTTTCCTCATTTCAAATAATTCTCAACACAAAGCACAATTTAAAATCAACAAGGAGAACAACAATCAATCAATCCCGTAAAACACAAGTAGTCAAACAAAGGGGCAATCAGTGCCCCACAGGTTGCAAACTCTCCTGTTGTCTCCTTTCACAATTTCACATCAATGATTTTATATCAATTTCAATAGCGATTTCGATCGCTTTCCATCCTTATTACCTCGTCCACCCTTATTACCTCGGCCACCCTTATCACCCCAACCCACACCTTATTACTTCGTGTTACGGTGCGCAACCCTATCCCACCATAGAGTTTCAAACACAACAACCACAAACAGTAAATAAGGCACTACACACAATTACAACAATTTCAAATAAGCAACTTACAATTCGATTCATTTTTTCAAATACTTTTCAAACTGATATCACAACCAAGTTACCATGTTTCCATATTCGAGAGTACTCACACAAGTATGTTCAACAATTTAACACAATTCAAGTGTTTCATCTCTTTCCACAAGAAACCATATATGCCACCAAAACAATTGTTCTCAGTTCTTTACCAATTCCAATTCCCTTATTATCTTTCAATTCAAATTGCATACCACACCACATGTAGTTCAATATCAATTGAATACCCAACAATGACATCGAAGAATTTCATACAAGCTCTCAAATTAACACATGCCAAACAATTTCACACATATGGGCGATTCTACAAGAATCAAAATTAGCCATACATGCCTCGATTGAGCTTTCGTTAAGTTACTACAACACTCCAAAAACTCTAGCAATTCCAATCTACTATGAGACATAACAAAATTAAACACATATTAGAAAGATATTCATGAAACTTGCTCATTCGAACATTTTATCAAACACTAGTTGAGTATCTTGATTTCGAATCCCCTTTAGAAGACTTCTTTCATCCCCTAACCCAATCTTTACTTATTTAAGTTAAACAATCTTCCCATAAACCTAAGTTGTACATGCATGTATACACACTACTAATAAACCCAAGAATCATACCTCAATAACTCATCTTATACACCAAACTCAAAATTAAACCCTAGGGTATAGAATCTTACCTCTTAGATGAAGAACTTGATATTGGGTTCGTGATTCTTGAAGATTGATGCAAGATTTGGATGATTTAAATGTTGGGTTCCTACTTCTCTCTCTAAAATGCTCTCACCACTCTCTAAAATCAGTAAGAAATGACCCCAAAATGAACCCCAAAGCCTATATATTGAAATGGTGTCAGGTTATAAAAATAGAAGAATTAACTAGGCTTCTCTGGTTCAATTTGCGACAGAAATGCGACCGCAGTGTTAAAAATGCGACCGGAATGCGGTCGCACATTTGGCACAAGACAGCATTTTCTAGCCTTTGGTAATTTGATCATAACTTTGTGTAGGAATGTCCAAATGACGAACGGTTTGAAGCGTTGGAAACTAGACTCAAAGAGCTTTGATGTGATATTCTATTCACCACATAAAACCCTATACATAATTATATATGATCCTTTGAAGTGGAGCCATGTGCGAATCCTTTTGGAATTTTGGCCTATTTCGAAAATTTTCCCATTTGGCGTACACCTAGGCTTCCATTTGGACCTCACATAACTTACCATAAGAATTATACTCATATTTACCAAGTCTAATTGATGACCACCATATTAATAGTATATAAAAATATTATAATAAGCCTGTGTGACACTACGAAATCCAAAATTACTTAGCGAAATTTTCTAGGGCCTTACATTCTCCCCCCTTAGGATCATTCGTCCTCGAATGAGGAGTATAGTCTTTCCCAAACACTTTAACATCATACATCTCTTTTCTAACGTACCTCCAATCTTTAAATTTTCACCAACTCCTAAATTTTTCAGAAATTTCGGCAGAGTCTCCTTTGTAACTAGGTATATCCACCTGCCAGAGAATCACCAAAATCGTCTTAACCACACATCCACCACTGTACATAGCACCACAATGTATATATCCACAATCCTAATCCCAGTATTACAAGCACTACATTAATATATGGATACAAGAACATGGACTGCACAGTTTTACATCAAAATACCTATATGGTACATTCCAAGTCAAAACTAACTGGTATTCGATCAAACGAAAGTACTTTCCTTCCACGACACATTTATCCTTCCACACGACATTATCGACTTACAAGCATTGTCATAACACCTTCTCAAAAATAATATCAACTCTCAAACATACATAACAAGGATGACAGATAAACATCTTGCATGAGATAACTATCCATTGACTTTACCTTTTGATAACTTCCACTGTACAATTTACACTCCACTGGATATTGCAATTCATGATAACCACAATAACCCACAATTCCATAACTTGGCATCATACCATCAAGGATGTCAGTTCATAGTAAACAAACAATCATGTGTTCATAATAGTCCTTAGCAGCCATTAATATAATCGCAAAGGTGTTCATCAATAACAATATAATTTCATTTCAATCAACAGTCCATATGAAGTCAAGCCATCATGAGTCTTGCTAGTAGTGCATCATGATCATATAGTTCAATCAAGTCAATTTGCACCCACATTTGTTTTAACACTATCTTCTTAGGCATAAGCATATTGAAACACAAAGTACATGAGGAACAATTACGGGGAATATCATACACCTATTGCAACCTAATGTGTAATACAGTCATGTTACCTTTATTATCAACTCACATAACATTTTCAGGGGTACACTCACACTAAACCTTTGATGACCCTTTATAGTTACCCTAAGATGTGATATCATAAACTGACCATAATTTTATCTATCCAATATATATGTGATCATACTATGAAACTTTATCTTTGACTTGTCTGAACTTACAATACCCAATGATCTAATACAACGAGGAACAACAGAGTTCAAGATGAGGCTGGAGTTCTTTAGGAATCCATTAATGCACTGGGTAGAGTACTTCATGAGGTCGTATACTAAGAGACACAAAATGTTACTACTAACAATACTGACATGGTTAATCACTGTGACTACCTCAATTAATACACAAATGAGGCATATGAGTAAGTACTACAAGGGAAATAGGAATCATTAAGGAGGAATACTCAGGTACGTGAACCACTCATTTTCTAAAGTGTAGGGAAAATCCGTCGACCCCGAATAGGAATAATCTAGCACCTTGAATGTGATATGGGATTCAAAATACACGAAGTTGAATTGCACTCTTTACATTACTTGACGCACATAATCTATGCCACAAGCCTATAAGGATGAAAAGAATTGAACGCTTATGAGATTACCATATTCTAGACAACTTAACACTTCTTGGTAATTGATCATATATGAGGAAACTAAAAATTACGACCATTTTTTTCATTCAAATCAACATGTTCATGATATGTACAAAAATCCTAAGTTATCTAATCTCACCCTTTCACTAGTGAAACTCAATAGCTAGGAAATCTTTATATTGGGACAAAATCATGAATTGGTTAGATGGTTCTAATAGTTACCACGACGCTCCAGAGAGAAGGCAAATAACACTCATATCTTGCCAAGAAGGTGAGATACCAAGGGTAGTAAAACTCTCCACACATGACAATGACATAGTCCATGATTCTAGAAGTTGAGGGTGTGAAGAAAACCAAACACAATGAGACAGTGCACAATAATCGCTGAAGGTTTGTAGATGTTCATGATGAGATCTCCATAGGTTTTGACTTGAAAAATGAAGTGTCATAGTGATACATAGAAGGGAATGTTCTCTTATGGTTGTCGTACAAGTGTAGGGAACTAGCACAATGAATTCACTAAATAAGGAATACAATTAAAACATTGTGGACTCATAATGAGAAAATAATCATTGGTTATAAGTTGGACACACTTCTACTATATTAACTCCCCACTGCAATACATGACCATGCCACGAGCAACCACAATACTAGGACAGAGTGAGCTACTTACTGCGAGATATCCTAAGTGGGCACGAAAACCATGGCGACACAAAATATATATGATGGGGATGTGAGGATCTCAATTTTTTTAGAGAGAACTTATGCACGCGGTGACCATTTCAATTGATATGCACTCATATGATAGGCACTGAGATGTGCATATATGTTACTAGACAGTGAAAAGGTTTCATGATGTTACTCGTAAGAGAGTAGATTGGTTGATCGAGCCATATAAGACACACACAACTAAGTAAAAGAGTTACTCGAGAAGGATCACAAATCTTGGATGCTTTGCATGGATCTTGGCACCACATGTACAAACTTTACGATGGTGCATGTATAGGCACAAGTGAGCAGATCTTGTCAATTTAAATGAGACGTTTCTGAAAGAAATTCATCGGGAATAGTCCTTTGTTGAGAATTTAGGAAAAGCAAGTAGGAAGTATCAATAGTGCTATAACTCAATTCTGGAACATGATTATAGAGCTCAATTCCATAGGAGGTTGTAAACAACAGAACTATGATAGGGAGACTTTGTAGATAATACGTCTCATTCAAAGATTATGCATGTGCATGATCTGTTTTGTAATTTGGATTCTTTTTAAGAATATATCTATGCGACAAGGAAGTTATAAGGGTTTAACAAAAGCATTAAATAATCACCACATTACCAAATAGAAAGAGATCACATAGCTTTCACATAATTTCTATACCTCTAGGCCGCATTTCATAGCACTTCCATAGGGTTCACATATCAAATTATTCACCTACACGCTTCATACAATAATAAGAAAATCACAAGTACAAATCAAACACTTTAGATGTTCACCACATTATCGAATAAAAGAATCATGCCATTCTTACGTATATTAGTATGCCGGCTCTTGGGGCCATAATTATCACATCAGACTTGGCACTAGGCTACATTCCATAACACAGTCTCTTCTTCCCCACATTTCACATCATTTCCGCATATTTCACATCAACATCATAATCCGTTTCATATTCTCTCATGTCACAAGTATCGCCAGGTACAATTTTATTTCGAGTTCGTGACACATTGTCTATACTCTATTTCTCAAAAACATTTGACTTATTTCAACATGTCTATGCACAGAGGACTTCACACATTTTTATTTAATATATGCTGCTTCAATTTCAATTTAAGGCCTTCACATTTCAATACATGATTCATACCCCTTACACCCATTTTAAGTTGTCAATAATAGCACATTGATCATATTGGAATGCATATTTCACAAATATCGGGTCACAACACCAATTCATGTAAAGTATCAACCACAGCTAGAGTCCAACATTTAGTCTTACCACATTTACACAGTCAATTACTTCATTTCCAAACATCTTCATACATTACCAACAACTAGACGCAATCAATCAAATACCTTTGGTACACGTAAGAACATTTTGGAAGAATCAACCATAACAAGTTTTCTCACAATATTTGGCATCAAAATATCAATCAAACTTGTCTTGAAGTCTAGGCATTTTAGCACATAGTTCACATTCTTTACATATCCTCATCTACCAAGAATAATATATTAAACAAATGAAGAAATACCTCCTACATATATTTTCACAACAATAATTCACTTAACATAATAACACGGGTACTGCATCAATTATAATTTGAACCTACAGCATTTATGTGGGCACCATTGAAGCTTAATTTCTAAGAGACGGGGTTTTAGCCGTATATACTGATGATATACTACATGGTCTGGTGGTGCAGTGGGATTAGTAGGAACAAGGGTACTCTCCTTATTAACAAATTCTACCAATCACTCCATGGCTCAACACATTCTTCTTACAATGTCACGACCCGGATTTCCCACCATCGGGGTCATGATGGCGCCTACTAAATGGAAGCTAGGCAAGCCAAATATTAATTACATCTCCATTAATTACCAATTTATTATTAACAACATAAAAATTACAGCGGAATAATCAAAATTAGCGGAAGACTTAGTCAAATATGATAAAGAAAATCCAAATCCGATACACTACCCAAGATTGGTGTCACAATACTCACGAACTTCTAAGAATAATACACATAATTGTTTGAAAGAAAATACAAACTGTTTATCTCGGTTACATGAGATAACAGAATGAAAAGCATAGATAGAAGAGACAACGGGTCCTGCGGACGCCTGCAAGGCTACCTCGTAGTCTCAGTATTCGAAAAATCCACAAGTCGCTACTGCCGCTGCTGCTGTCCGTAACCTGTATCTGCGCAAAAAGAGCGCAGAGTGTAGTATCGGCACAACCGACCCCATGTGCTGGTAAGTGCCTGGCCTATCCCAGCGAACTAGTGACAAGGCTAAGGCCAAGTCACCCACCTAAACCTGTACAGTTGCAATATAGGCATATATATAATACATTATAAGGAAATACTCTGCTCTGAAATAACAGTCCATAACTCACGATATCCAGAATAATCTAATCAACCTAATAAATCTTACTTTCATGTCTCAATTCCTCTCTCATTTCATATCTCGTGGTAGGCGTACCACCCGCTCCCAACTATCACAGTAATTATATCTTGTGGTAGGCGTACCACCCGCTCCCAATATATCGGTAATTATATCTTGTGGTAGGCGTACCACCCGCTCCCAAATATATCAATAATTATATCTTGTGGTAGGCGTACCACCCGCTCCCAAATATATCAATAATTATATCTTGTGGTAGGCGTACCACCTGCTCCCAAATATATCAATCATTATATCTTGTGGTAGGCGTACCACCCGCTCCCAAATATATCAATCGGCTACCGGCAACTATGGCCAATGCCAAGATTTTAAATCACTTTGTGGTCGGCGTACCACACGATCCCAATTTATAAAATATATATATTACCGGCATTTAGCCAATAATCTCTATATCAACAATATTTATAATTACCGGTTTTAAACCAATAATTCATAATAATTTCAACAATTTACCTTCATTACCGGTATAACACCAATAACTCTTATTCAACAATTTATTCATAACTAAATTCATATTCCTACAAACTAGGATAGAACAAACACTTACCTCGAAGGTTTACGAACGATTCAATCCGTAGCAATGCCTTTTCCTTTCGAATTTGACTCCAATCCAATCGTATCTATACACAATTGATTCAATATCATCAATTCTACTTAACAAACTAGTTCATATTGCTAAATATGATTTTTACAACATTCTGCCCGGAATAGTAAAAATCGACCCCGGGCCCACGTAGTCGAAACTCAAGTTTCGAACCAAAATAAGTTCACCCAATCCTTCATGAGTTCAAATATACAATTTGTTCTTAAGTTCGACTCCAAAACGAAGTCTAGATCGTAAATTCATTGAAAACCCTTACTATACTAAATTCTCAATTTTTCTACCCATTTACACATATTTAGGCTTAGGAATTCAAATAATATTGATGGAAAATGAAGAAAACGAGTTAAGAATCACTTACCCAAGAAGTTTGGTGAAGAATAGCTCAAAAATCGTCCAAGGGGCTGTGAAGAAGGGGTTGAACAGAAATGGGATTTGTTATCCCGTTTCTGTTCTGTTTTGGGATTAAAATGACTGGGCAAAAGTTTGCCCTTCGCGTTCGCGTGGACAGTGTCGCGTTCGCGAAGGGTTGGGCAAAATGGGCATCGTGTTCGCGTGGACATAGTCGCGAACGCGAAGAATAAAAATCTGGGCTTACAAATTGGCCTACGCGAACGCGTGGCACCTTACGCGAACGCGTAGAGGAGGCAGGCCAGGCTCCGCGAACGCGGGAGCCTGCACGCGAACGCGTAGAGGAAAATGGCTGGATCCAAATTTGTTGTACGCGAACGCGATCCTATGTTCGCGAACGCGATGAAGGGGAAGGAGAAGCCTTCGCGAACGCGACCAGGTGGACGCGAACGCGAAGAATGAATGTCTGCTGCCGATTTTCTGCAGTTTTTCCTAGTCTAAAACCACCCCGAACCACCTCCGAAACACTCCCGAGCCCTCGGGGCTCCAAACCAAATATGCATACTAACTTGAAAATATCATACGAACTTGCTCGCGCGATCAAATCGCTAAAATAACATCAAAATCCATGAATTGAGCCTTAAAACTCAAGAATCCTTTCAAATTTTCATAATTTCCAAACTTTCCAATTTAAAGCCAAAACACGTCAAACGACGTCCGTTTTCAACCAAACTTTACGGAAGCGCTTAACCAATATATATGACTTGTACCGGGCGTCGGAACCAAAATACGAGCCCGATACCGGTACTTTTTAATAAAAATTCAGTTTCATTTTCCTTAAACATTTTCAGAAAACAATTTAACAGAAAAATTCTTTTACTGGGGTTCTAGACCTCGGATTTCAATTCCGGACATATGCCCAAGTTCCATATTTTTCTACGGATTTTCTGAAATAGTCAAATCACGGATCCGGGTCCGTTTAACAAAAATGTTGACCAAAGTCAACCATATCAATATTAATATCAAAATTCTTCAACTTTTTCACATATTTCACATATTTCAACATAAATCTTTTCCAACTTTGTGCCCGGACTGTGCACGCAAATCGAGGCAACTATAAATGAGGTTTTCAAGACCTCAAAAGCTCGGAATGATTAA
>JASVEL010009801.1:0-28381 GCA_032618575.1 Nicotiana noctiflora
GGGCCTCTACTAGAATCAGTTCTCGATGATCATCTACATTGGGCACATAAATACGTCCATGCATCCTCATCACTTCGTCATCCCCGATGGTGACATCTCGGGCATCACCATGCCGAACTTTGTCCTGAAGATCCTGAAAATAAGGGTCATCAAACTGCCGCTCTCTGATGCGATTAAATAGAGAAGACCGAGAAACCACACAGGCCAGAACCTGGCTGAGCTCCGACAGATCCAATCTAACAAACTGCATGGCTAAAGCCTGAACATCCCTAGCCATAGGCCTCTCCGAAGCTGGTAGATATGCCAAACTCCCCAAACTCTCCGCCCGGCGACTCAAGGCATCGGCAACTACATTGGCCTTGCCCGGATGATAGAGAATAGTAATATCATAATCCTTCAACAGCTCCAACCATCTCCTCTGACGTATGTTCAGGTCCTTGTGCTTAAGCAAGTGCTGCAAGTTCTGATGATTAGTGTAAATCTCACAAGGAACTCCATACAAATAATGACGCCAAATCATCAAGGCGTGAACAATGGCAGCTAGCTCAAGATCGTGGATAGGGTAGTTCTTTCCATGTACCTTCAACTTTCGGGACGCGTAGGCAATCACCCTACCGTCCTGCATCAATACTGCGCCGAGTCTAATCCGTGAGGCATCAAGTATACCGTATAGGACCTCGAACCGATAGGCAACATCAAGACAACGGCCAAAGTCAAAGCTGTCTTGAGCTTTTGAAAGATCGCCTCACACTCCTCTGTCTACCGAAAAGGGGCACCCTTTTGGGTCAACCTGGTCATAGGTGCTGCGATCGAGGAGAACCCCTCTATGAAATGTCGGTAATAACCCGCCAGACCAAGGAAGCTACGAATCTTAGTAGATGAGGAGGGCCTGGGCCAACTCTGCACGGCCTCCACCTTCCTCAGATCCACTCGAATACCCTTGCTCGACACCACGTGGCCTAGAAATGCCACCGAACCCAGCCAAAATTCACATTTGGAGAACTTTGCATATAATTGCTTCTCCCTCAGAGTCTGAAGCACTATCCTCAGGTGCTGCTCGTTCTCTTCCCGACTCCGGGAATATACCAAAATATTATCAATAAAAACAATCACGAACGAGTCAAGGCACGGCCTGAATACACTGTGCATCAAATGCATAAAGGCTGCTGGGGCATTAGTCTGCCCGAAAGACATAACGAGAAACTCGTAGTGACCATACCGAGTCCTAAAGGCAGTCTTCAGGATATTTGGCTCTCGAATTTTCAACTGATGATAACCAGAGTGCAAATCAATCTTGGAGAACACCTATGCGCGCTGTAGCTAGTCAAATAAGTCATCAATACGTGGTAAAGGTGTGACGACCCGGCCCGTCGTCACGGGAATTACCACCCCGTTATGTTGTAATTACATAATTCATGCTTTTATATCAGTGTTAGAGTCTATCGGGGAAGTTAGGAGTGAATTGAAATGAAAATGAGGCATATAACCTTTTTGAAGGAAACTTGAATAAGGAAAGTCAACCCGGAGTTGACTATGTAGTTAGAGAGCTCGGAACCGGATTCTGATGATTCAACTAGTTCCGGGGGATCATTTATGACTTAGGAGAACAATCGGAATTGAATTCGGAGGTCCGGTGTAGTTTTAGGCTTAAATTGGCGAAGGTTGAAATTTGGCGAAAACCGGATGGTAGGTGATATTTTGATCTGGGGGTCGGAATAGAATTCCGACAATTTCTGTAGCTTCGTTATGTGATTTTGGATGTGTCTGCAAAATTTCAGATCATTCGGACGTCGTTTAGTCGGGTTTTTGATTGATTGTGTAATTCGGAATGTTTTAAGGAATTTAGGCTTTAATTCGATGTGAATTATGGGTTTTGATGTTATTAGACGTGTTTTTAGGATTTGGAACAAGTTCGAATAAGGTATTAAGATGTGTTGGTGTGTTTGGATGAGGTCCCGGGGGCCTCGGGGTGTTTTCGGATGGTAAATCGGGAGAAAAACATGGAAATTGCAGGTTTGAAGAGTTCTGGTTCTGTTGTTTTCGCTCCTGCGGAAATGGGGGCGCAGGAGCGAGCCCGCAGGAGCGGAAAACGAGCGCAGAAGCGCTGGGGTTCGCTGAGGCGGATCCTGGTCCGCATGGGTGGCACCGCAGGTGCGGAAGGAAAGACCGCAGAAGCGGTCTGGGCTCGTTAGGGGAGAATCCGCAGAAGCGGAAGACTTGTCGCCTAAGCGAGTCCGCAGGAGCGGACTCTGATGCGCAGAAGCGGTAAGGCTCGCAGGAGCGGAAGGGGGTTTCGCAGGAGCGGTCTCGCAGGAGCGAGACCTGGGCCGCAGAAGCGAAGCTGGGCGGCTAGGAGTATTTCCGCAGAAGCGACCATTTGGTCGCAGAGGCGGCCTCGCAGAGGCGGATTTTTGGTCCGCAGAAGCGAAAATCGCGCCTGTGTTAAAAATAACAGAAGGGTTAAAATTTCATAAGTTGCAAAACATTTGGGGCTCGGTTCTTGAAGGCGAATTGGGCGATTTGGGCGAGTTATTGCTGGGAGAACATCGGGTTATCGTTGGAGGTAAGTTTTGTGGCTTAATTACATCATTTTAACATGAAATCCTTGGTTAAATCCCTGTAAATGGAAGATTAAAGGTGGGTTTGAGCCCTAGGCCTAAATTAAAGAAAAACACTGATTTGAGTGGGCAAATGGAGTCCGATTTTGGTAAATTTTATATGCCTAGACTCGTATCGAGACGAGGATTCCGAATATGTGATTTTCGTAATTTTTCGACAAGTGTACCAAAAGTCGGGTTTTGACAACTTGTGGGTTTTGATATAAATTGGGTTATTTCGAATGAATTTCGTGAAATTAGCGTATATTGATTGCATTCTCTATGATTTTGAGCAGATTTGGCACCCGAGGAGATTGATTTGCGAGGCAAGCGCAAGGCGGATTGAAGCTTCTACCGGTTCGAGGTGAGTGGCAGTAGTAAACAATGTACTGAGGGTTTGAAACCCCGTACTAGCACTTCACAGTGCTATATTGAGACGAGACACACGTTCTATGACGGGCGTGGTGACATTGTGATTGGGGGTTCGGACTTAGTCCTTCCCGGCTAATAGAATACCGTGTTGTATGACTGTTACTGAGATTATAACTGTACAATTGGGCTAATAGCCATGTTTGGGGCCTTGTGCCGATCTGTAGAGCATTAGGGAACCTATATAGCTAGGTGACCCTTATATCATGTTGGAAACATACACTCAGCCATAGCTCTAGCCGTATAGCATAATATGAGCCCGCACTAGATATGTACATTGAGAGAGATTATCTAGGGTGGAATTCCCTGTTCTAGCTGAGTGGGCCTGAAAGGCCAAGTCTATATTGATTGACTGAGACAGGGTCTAGGACCCACTGTGATATATTATATTGGGCCTGAGAGGCCAAGCATATATTGACTGGGATAGGGTCGAGGATCCATTATGAGGTATTATATATATCTACCTATATTGGATCGGGCTGCACGCCGCAACAGTATATATATTGGATCGGACTGCACGCCGCAGTAATATACATGTAATATACATGTAACATACATGTGGGACGGACTGCACGCCGCAGTATTATTGCGCTTGGGCTGTAGGAGCCCCTTCGGAGTCTGAGTCTGCACACATTCTCAGTGAGCACCGGTGTATATGATGGGATCGGGCTGCACGCCGCAGCAGTATAGAGATATATACATATATATATTTTGGATCGGACTGCACGCCGCAGTAATATTTGTGTGGATCGTGCTGCACGCCGCAGTATTATAGTGCTTGGGCCTAGGGAGCCCCTCCGAAGTCTGTATACACCCCCAGTGAGCGCCGTCGACGTAAAATGGAGCGGGCTGCGCGCCGCAGCGGTATATGTATTGGAGCGGGCTGCACGCCGCAACATTATACTTAATCATACCCTACTATCTACTTAAATACTTATACATTATAGACATAAGTATGTGTCTTTATATGTTGAGATGGCCGTATACCGTAGGGGTACGAGTGAGGGTTGGTTCAGTGTGGAATCTTGTAGAGATAAACGTAGATTGGAGGTTAGAGTACTACTATAGTGATGACGTACCTGTGAGGGTTGCCTTAGAACTGCTAAGTGATAGCACAGGATTTCTTACCTTCAGTTATTATTTATTATTGTTACTCACCGAGTTGAAATATACTCACCCCACTCCCCTGCACTTTCTGTGCAGATCCACAGGTGCCCGAGAGCAGTTGAGACATTGTAGCTGCTGATCCTTGTCTACTATTGCGGAGATTACGTGGTAGCTGCCAGCGTCCGCAGAGCTTGTTTTCTCATTCTTTATCATCTTGTTGATTTCCTACTTGCCTAGACTTGATTGTATTAGGATGCTATCCTGTAGAGGCTCAGTCTCGTGACACCACGACATGTTTGGGACCGTATTTTGTATGTTTTACGTTTCGGTTATCACCGATATGATTATTTACTGTTTAAGTTTAATTTGATTAATAACTGGCTGGTTTAAGGGATAATATGGTCGGGCTTGCCTAGCATTGTGTTGGGCGCCATCACGACCGGGGTTTGGGTCGTGACAAGTTGGTATCAGAGCCTAGGTTAACAGGTCTCGCGAGTCATGAGCCGGTTGGTAGAGTCTCGTGGATCGGTGCGGGGACGCCTGTACTTATCCTCGGGAGGCTGCAAACCTTTTTAGGAAAAGTTTCAATTCTTGGAATTCTTGTCGTGCGATTACTTTTGACTTGAACTGAACTTTGACATTCTATTCTCTCGCAGATGGCGAGAACTCGATCATCCGGACGTGGAGGACGACCACCACTACCACCTGCTAGAGGCCGTGGACGCGGTCGTGGTCGTGGCGAAGTTAGGGCAGCTGAGGCAGTGCCAGCTGACCCACAGCCCCCAGTTGCAGAGGTGCCAGCAGCACCAGATCAGGCACCAGCTGTGCCCATTGTCATTCCGGGTCTACAGGAGACCCTGGCTCAGATACTAGCAGTTTGCACTGGCTTGGCACAGGCGGTTTCAGTTACTATCGTAGCAACTGCATCAGGGACCGGGGGTGGTCATCAGACCCCCGCAGCACGTACTCCAGAGCCAGCATTGCAGGGCCTACAGACACCAGAGGCTCCTCCAGTTTAGCCTGTGGTTCCAGTTCAGCTAGCAGATCAGGTTCAGGGGGACAGGGTCCCAGCCATGACGGACGATGAGCAGCGTCGTCTCGAGAGGTTCACCGGGTTATCTCCTCCAGTGTTCACTGGTGCTCCGGGCGAGGATGCCCAAGGTTTTCTGGATAAGTGCCGTCGGATGCTTCGTACGGCAGGGATATTGGAGTCCAGTGGGGTATCTTTCACTACCTTTCAGTTTCAGGGACCAGCCTTCGCTTGGTGGGAGGCTTATGAGCGCCGCAGGCCAGCCGGAGAAGCACCACTATCATGGCCGGAGTTCTCCACTATGTTTTTGGAGAAATGGGTGCCTCGATCTCAGAGAGAGGAGATGCGTAGGCAGTTTGAGGGTCTCTGTCAGGGGGACATGTCAGTGTCAGAGTATGAGATCAGGTTTACAGAGTTGTCCGGATATGCACCGTGGTTGGTTCATTCCGACAGAGAGAGGATTGGGCGCTTCGTGGACGGCCTCATTTATCCCATTCGTATTCTGATGACTCGGGAGAGGGTTTTGAGCCGTACATTTGAGGATGTTGTGGATATTGCTCGCGACATAGAGACGGATCGTCGCAGAGAGCGGGATGAGACGGATCGTCGAGGTTTAGCTAGTTCCAGTGGCAGTCCGACCAGAGGCCAGAGTCAGCAGAGCCGAGGTTGCTCTTTCAAATCTTCGCAGTCGGGTCGCTCAGATCGCCGTAGGTGGTCTTCTAGACAGGGTTATCAAGGTTCACACTAGAGCCAGCCATCTCTCGGTGCCATGCCAGCTTAGAGTTCTTCATAGGCCCCATCTGCTCAGGGTTCATCCCGGCCTAGTTCATCAGCTGGCCACTCCAGCGCCAGAGGTCCTTATCAGTCTCAGTACCCAGCACCGGGGAGTTGCTTCGAGTGCGGAGAGTTTGGGCACATCCGCAGAGAGTGTCCCCGTCTTATTTCCAGGTCTTATCAGCAGAGGGGGCAGCCCTCGTCATCCGGTCCTTCTACTTCAGCACCCACCCCGCCAGCTAGGGGTGAGGGTCAGTCAGTTAGGGGTCGCCCTCGAGGGGGAGGCCGATCAGGCGGACAAGCTATATATTATGCTCTTTAGGGACCGATCTGAGGCTGTTGCTTCTGATGATGTCATTACAGGTATTATTTCAGTCTGCCACAGAGATGCCTCAGCATTGTTTGATCCCGGTTCTACTTATTCTTATGTGTCTACATATTTTGCTCCTCATTTGGGCACGACCCGAGGGAGTCTTGAGCTGCCATTGCATGTATCTACCCAGTAGGGGATACTATTGTTGTGGACCACGTATACCGGTCCTGTTTGGTCACTATTGGAGGTCTGGAGACCCGAGTAGACCCGTTGCTTCTCAGCATGATTGATTTTGATGTTATATTGGGCATGGACTGGCTATCTCCATGTCATGCTATTCCGGACTGTCATGCTAAGACAGTCACTTTGGCTATGCCGGGCATTCAGAGGATCGAGTGGCGAGGCACGACTGAGTATGTACCTAGCAGGGTAATATCTTTCCTCGAGGCCCAACGAATGGTTGGGAAAGGATGTCTCTCTTATTTAGCATTTGTGCGGGAGGTCGAGGCCCAGACTCCCAGTATTGATTCTGTTCCCATTGTGCGAGACTTTCCTGATGTGTTTCCCTCGGACCTGACGGGCATGCCGCCGGACATGGATATTGATTTTGGTATCGATTTGGTGCCAGGCACTCAGCCTATTTCTATTCCTCCGTATCGGATGGCACCAGCTGAGTTGAAGGAATTGAAGGAGCAGCTCCAGGAACTCCTAGATAAGGGGTTCATTCGGCCGAGTGTGTCGCCGTGGGGTGCACCGGTCCTGTTTGTTAAGAAGAAGGACGCATCTATGAGGATGTGTATTGACTATAGGCAGCTAAACAAAGTAACAGTGAAGAATAAGTATCCTCTGCCTCGTATTGATGATTTATTTGATCAGCTCCGGGGAGCTAGGGTGTTCTCGAAGATTGATCTTCGTTCAGGCTACCATCAGCTGAAGATTAGAGAGTCTGACATTATGAAGACTGCATTCCGGACCAGATATGGTCACTATGAGTTCCTTGTGATGTCTTTTGGGCTGACCAACGCCCCAGCAGCATTTATGCATCTGATGAACAGTGTATTCAGGCCGTATCTTGATTCATTTGTGATCGTATTCATCGATGACATACTAGTCTACTCTCGTAGCCAGGAGGAGCATGCTCAGCACTTGAGTATTGTGTTGCAGAGATTGAGAGAGGAGAAGTTGTATGCCAAGTTCTCCAAATGTGAGTTCTGGCTTGAGTCCGTGGCATTCTTAGGGCACGTGGTGTCCCGTGATGGTATTCAGGTAGATCCGAGGAAGGTCGAGGCAGTGCAGAGTTGGCCCAGACCGACCTCAGTTACTGAGATCCGTAGCTTTCCGGGATTGGCAGGGTATTATCGCCGATTCGTTCAGGGGTTCTCTTCTATTGCTTCACCCTTGACTAGATTGACTCGGAAGGGTGTTCCTTTCTTATGGTCCGAGGAGTGCGAGGAGAGCTTTCGGAAGCTCAAGACAGCACTGACCACAGCACCAGTCTTGATTCTACCGACAACGTCAAATTCTTATACTGTATATTATGATGCTTCTAGAGTTGGGCTCGGTTGTGTGTTGATGCAGGAGGGTAGAGTTATTGCATATGCTTCTCGTCGGCTAAAGCCCCACGAGAAGAACTACCCCGTTCATGATTTGGAGTTAGCAGCTATTGTTCATGCCTTGAAGATTTGGAGGCATTACCTATATGGTGTATCTTGTGATGTATATATAGACCACCGCAGCCTTCAGCACTTATTCAGACAGAAGGACCTTAATTTGAGACAGCGGAGGTGGTTGGAGTTGCTTAAGGACTATGATATCACTATTTTGTATCATCCAGGGAAGGCCAATGTGGTGGCCGATGCCTTGAGTCGGAAGGCGGTTAGCATGGGCAGCTTAGCTTTCATCCCGGTTGGGGAGAGGCCATTTGCTTATGATGTTCAGGCCCTAGCCAATCGGCTAGTGAGATTAGATATTTCGGAGCCGAGTCGGGTGTTGGCTTGTGTTGTTTCTCGATCTTCCTTATATGATCGCATCGGGGAGCGACAGTATGATGACCCACATTTGCTTGTCCTTAAGGACAGAGTGCAGCATAATGATGCTAGAGATGTGACTATCGACAGTGATGGTGTTCTGAGGATGCGAGGCCGTATATGCGTGCCCAATGTTGATGGTTTGCGGGAGTTGATACTTGAGGAGGCACACAGTTCGCGGTACTCTATTCACCCAGGTGCCGCAAAGATGTACCAAGACTTGAGACAACACTACCGGTGGAGGAGAATGAAGATGGATATTGTTAGGCATGTAGCTAAGTGCCTCAATTGCCAGCAGGTCAAATATGAGCATCAGAGACCGGGCGGTGTTCTTCAGCGTATGGTTATTCCCGAGTGGAAATGGGAGAGGATCACCATGGATTTTGTTACTGGGCTTCCTCGGATAGCGAGGAAGTTTGATTCTGTATGGGTGATTGTTGATCGGCTGACTAAGTCCGCACATTTCATCCTAGTTAGTACTACTTACTCATCGGAGCGGTTGGCAACGATCTTTATTCGGGAGATTGTCAAGTTGCATGGGGTCCCGGTGTCTATTATATCTGACAGAGGCACTCAGTTCACTTCTCAGTTTTGGAGAGCATTTCAGCGAGAGATGGGTACGCGGGTTGAGTTGAGCACCGCATTTCACCCCCAGACAGATGGGCAGTCTAAGCGCACTATTCAGATCCTGGAGGATATGTTGCGAGCATGTGTGATTGACTTTGGTGGTTCGTGGGATGAGTTATTGCCACTTGCTGAGTTTGCCTACAACAACAGCCATCAGTCGAGTATTTAGATGGCCCCGTACGAGGCATTATATGGCAGACAGTGTAGATCTCCCGTCGGATGGTTTGAGCCTGGTGAGGATAGACTGATAAGGACTGAGCTAGTTCAGGATGCTCTTGATAGAGTAAAGTTGATCCAGGAGAGGCTTCGCACAGCACAGTATTACCGGAAGAGTTATGCGGACCGTAGGGTTCGAGAGTTGTCTTTCATGGTTGGTGATAGAGTATTGTCGAAGGTTTCACCTATGACGGGTGTCATGAGGTTCGGGAGGAAAGGGAAGTTGAGTCCCGGGTATATTGGCCCTTTTGAGATACTCAGGAGAGTTGGAGAGGTGGCATATGAGTTAGCCTTGCCACCCAGCTTATCCAGCGTTCATCCAGTATTCCATGTGTCTATGCTCCGGAAGTACATCGGAGATTCGTCCCATGTATTAGACTTCAGTACCATTCAGCTTGATGGTGATCTATCCTATGATGTGGAGCCTATTGCTATTTTGGGTCGCCAAGTAAGGAAGTTGAGGTCGAAGGAGATTTCATCAGTTAAGGTTCAGTGGAGAGATCGACCCGTAGAGGAGGCTACTTGGGAGGTTGAGCAGGAGATGCGGAGCAGATACCTTCAGCTATTCGAGACTTCAGGTATGTTTCTTGACCCGCTCGAGGACGAGCGTTTGTTTAAGTTGGGGAGAATGTGACGACCCGGCCCGTCGTCACGGGAATTACCACCCCGTTATGTTGTAATTACATAATTCATGCTTTTATATCAGTGTTAAAGTCAATCGGGGAAGTTAGGAGTGAATTGAAATGAAAATGAGGCATATAACCTTTTTGAAGGAAACTTGAATAAGGAAAGTCAACCCGGAGTTGACTATGTAGTTAGAGAGCTCGGAACCGGATTCTGATGATTCGACTAGTTCCGGGGGATCATTTATGACTTAGGAGAACAATCGGAATTGAATTCGGAGGTCCGGTGTAGTTTTAGGCTTGAATTGGCGAAGGTTGAAATTTGGCGCAAACCGGATGGTAGGTGATATTTTGATCTGGGGGTCGGAATGGAATTCCGACAATTTCTGTAGCTTCGTTATGTGATTTTGGATGTGTCTGCAAAATTTCAGATCATTCGGACGTCGTTTAGTCGGGTTTTTGATTGATTGTGTAATTCGGAATGTTTTAAGGAATTTAGGCTTGAATTCGATGTGAATTATGGGTTTTGATGTTATTAGACATGTTTTTAGGATTTGGAACAAGTTCGAATAAGGTATTAAGATGTGTTGGTGTGTTTGGATGAGGTCCCGGGGGCCTCGGGGTGTTTTCGGATGGTAAATCGGGAGAAAAACATGGAAATTGCAGGTTTGAAGAGTTCTGGTTCTGTTGTTTTCGCTCCTGCGGAAATGGGGGCGCAGGAGCGATCCCGCAGAAGCGGAAAATGAGTGCAGAAGCACTGGGGTTCGCTGAGGCGGATCCTGGTCCGCAAGGGCGGCACCGCAGGTGCGAAAGGAAAGACCGCGGAAGCGGTCTGGGCTCGTTATGGGAGGATCCGCAGAAGCGGAAGACTTGTCGCCTAAGCGAGTCCGCAGAAGCGGACTCTGATGCGCAGAAGCGGTAAGGCCCACAGGAGCGGAGGTGGTTCCGCAGGAGAGGATGCGCGGAAGCGGTCCGTGGCTCGCAGAAGCGGAAGTGGCCAATTAGGCCTGGGTTTCGTAGAAGCGACCATTTGGTCGCGAAAGCGGTATCGCAGAGGCGGAATTTGTCCGCAGAAGCGGAAATCGCAGAGGGTTTAATTATAACTGAAGGGTTAAAATTTCATAAGTTGCAAAACATTTGGGGCTCGGTTCTTGAAGGCGAATTGGGCAATTTGGGCGAGTTATTGCTGGGAGAACATCGGGTTATCGTTGGAGGTATGTTTTGTGGCTTAATTACATCATTTTAACATGAAATCCTTGGTTAAATCCCTGTAAATGGAAGATTAAAGGTGGGTTTGAGCCCTAGGCCTAAATTAAAGAAAAACACCGATTTGAGTGGGCAAATGGAGTCCGATTTTGGTAAATTTTATATGCCTAGACTCGTATCGAGACGAGGATTCCGAATATGTGATTTTTGTAATTTTTCAACAAGTGTACCAAAAGTCGGGTTTTGACAACTTGTGGGTTTTGATATAAATTGGGTTATTTCGAATGAATTTCGTGAAATTAGCGTATATTGATTGCATTCTCTATGATTTTGAGCAGATTTGGCACCCGAGGAGATTGATTTGCGAGGCAAGCGCAAGGCGGATTGAAGCTTCTACCGGTTCGAGGTGAGTGGCAGTAGTAAACAATGTACTGAGGGTTTGAAACCCCGTACTAGCACTTCACAGTGTTATATTGAGATGAGACACACGTTCTATGACGGGCGTGGTGACATTGTGATTGGGGGTTCGGACTTAGTCCTTCCCGCCTAATAGAATACTGTGTTGTATGACTGTTACTGAGATTATAACTGTACAATTGGGCTAATAGCCATGTTTGGGGTCTTGTGCCGATCTGTAGAGCATTAGGGAACCTATATAGCTAGGTGACCCTTATATCATGTTGGAAACATACACTCAGCCATAGCTCTAGCCGTATAGCATAATATGAGCCCGCACTAGATATGTACATTGAGAGAGATTATCTAGGGTGGAATTCCCTGTTCTAGCTGAGTGGGCCTGAAAGGCCAAGTCTATATTGATTGAGACAGGGTCTAGGACCCACTGTGATATATTATATTGGGCCTGAGAGGCCAAGCACATAGTGACTGGGAAAGGGTCAAGGACCCATTATGAGGTATTATATATATATACCTATATTGGATCGGGCCGCACGCCGCAGCAGTATATATATTGGATCGGACTGCACGCCGCAGTAATATACATGTGATATACATGTAACATACATGTGGGACGGATTGCACGCCGCAGTATTATTGCGCTTGGGCTGTAGGAGCCCCTTCGGAGTCTGAGTCTGCACACATTCTCAGTGAGCACCGGTGTATATGATGGGATCGGGCTGCACGCCGCAGCAGTATAGAGATATATACATATATATATATTGGATCGGACTGCACGCTGCAGTAATATTTGTGTGGATCGTGCTGCACGCCGCAGTATTATAGTGCTTGGGCCTAGGGAGCCCCTCCGAAGTCTGTATACACCCCCAGTGAGCGCCGTCGACGTTAAATGGAGCGGGCTGCGCGCCGCAGCGGTATATGTATTGGAGCGGGCTGCACGCCGCAGCATTATACTTAATCATATCCTATTATCTACTTAAATACTTATACATTATAGACATAGGCATGTGTCTTTATATGTTGAGATGGCCGTACACCGTAGGGGTACGAGTGAGGGTTGGATCAGTGTAGAATCTTGTAGAGATAAACGTGGATTGGAGATCAGAGTACTACCACAGTGATGACGACCTGTGAGGGTTTCCTTAGAACTGCTAAGTGATAGCACAGGAGTTCTTACTTTTAGTTATTATTTATTATTGTTACTCACTGAGTTGAAATATACTCACCCCACTCCACTACACTTTCTGTGCAGATCCACAGGTGCCCGAGAGCAGTTGAGACATTGTAGCCGCTGATCCTTGTCTACTTTTGCGGAGATTACGAGGTAGTTGCCAGCGTCCGCAGAGTCTGTTTATCTCTTTCTTTATCATCTTGTTGATTCCTTTTGCCTAGACTTGATTGTATTAGGATGCTATTCTGTAGAGGCTCGGTCTCGTGACACCACGATATGTTTGGGACCGTATTTTGTATGTTTTACGTTTCGGTTATCACCTGATATGATCATTTACTGTTTAAGTTTAAGTTGATTAATAACTGGCTGGTTTAAGGGATAATATGTTCGGGCTTGCCTAGCATTGTGTTGGACGCCATCACGACCAGGGTTTGGGTCGTGACAAAAGGATACTGGTTCTTCAGTGTAACTTTGTTCAACTGGCGATAGTTAATACACATACGCATAGAACCGTCCTTTTTCTTCATAAACAACACAGGAGCACCCCAAGGTGACACAATGGGTCGAATGAAACCCTTACCCAATAACTTCTGTAACTGATCTTTCAACTCCTTCAACTTAGGAGGAGCCATGCGGTACAGAAGAATAGAAATAGGCTGAGTGCCCGACAATAAGTCAATACCAAAATTGATATCTTTGTCGGACGACATTCTTGGGAGATCAGCTGGAAATACATAAGAGAAATCACGTACCACTGGGACGGAATCAATAGAAGGAGTGTCAACACTGACATCCCTCACATAAGCTATATAAGCTGCACACCCCTTCTCAACCATACACTGAGCTTTGAGAAAGGAAATAACACGGCTGGGGATGTGATCTAGAGTACCACTCCACTCAATACGTGGAATGCTTGGCTATGCCACTCACGGTCTTGGCGTGACAATAAAGAATATCATAGTGGGGCGACAACCAGCCCATGCCCAGAATAATATCAAAATCAACCATACCGAGTAATAAAAGATCAGCTCTGGTCTCAAAACCACAAACAGTGACCAAACACGACCGATACACACGGTCCACAACCAAAGAATCTCTCACCGGAGTAGAAACATAAATGGGGGCACTCAAAAAATCCTAAGGCACACCTAGATGTGAATAAAAATAAGAGGACACATATGAAAAAGTAGAACCGGGATAGAATAGAACCGATGCCTCTCTGTGACTAACCAAGATAATACCTGTGATAACAAAATCTGAGGCCATAGCTACAGCGCGATCAGGAATAGCATAAAATCTGGCTTGACCCCACTCTTGAGGGTGGCCTTTGGCACCCTAATCCCTGCCCCTGGCTGGCTGGGCATGTGGGGTGGATGTTGGGACTGGAACGATGGCCTGCTAACCTTGTGAACCATGCTGAGGCTGCGAAGTCTGCGGAGGCGCTCCACTCCTATGATTGGGGCACTCCCTAACCAGATGGCGAGTATCCCCACAATCAAAACATACCTTGGGAGGACGCGGTGGCTGTGACTGACCGGCCCCACTCCCGCTGGACTGACCCCTGGAGGTACTCCACGAAGAAGGCACATTGGAAACTAGGGGAGCATAATAAGGCTCTTGAGGTGCTAGAAGAGCTGGAGTACTACTAGCTGCTGGCAATGCTGAATGGACTGGGTGACAAGAATAATCCCTGCCAAAACGACTGGCTGCTGAAGTACGGGCACCAGAGAAATGAACCGACTCACGAGACCTCTTGGCCTCCCTCTTTCCTCGCTCTCTAGGGAGCATACCCTCGATCCGCCTGGCAATACTCACCGCCTACTGATACGGTACATCTATCTCCAGCTCTTGATAACTAGGAACTTTGCATGTTTTATACCCCTTCTTGCCCGAGCTTTGTGCATAGAATGTGTTGAACTGGCCTTGAATTACTTACAAGGGCGTTATTTTGTAGGTTTGAGCGACAAAAGGACAAATACCGTCAAATCGGCTAAAAAAGGAGTGAAACCGGCTAAGCGCCAAAGGAAGAAGTTGAAGGACTCAAAAGAATCCTATGCGGACCGCACTGTTTTGGTGTGCGGCCGTACAGGTCGATTCAGAGAATAGATCAATCACAGCTGCTACTGCACGGACCGTACTGATTTGGTGTGCGGCCGCATAGGAATGTTCAGAGAAGGCCCAGCTCACAGGTAGATCCACGCGGACCGCGTCCACTATTATGCGGTCCGCAATAATGAAGACCAGAGAAGAACTATTCAAGGAACAATCCCACGCGGCCGCGTGCCAGATCAGTGCGGCCCGCGTGGGTGAGGAATCAGAGAGTCAGCAGTCAGAAGATTTAGACAGTGCTGCCGCGTTCCATCTCCACGCGGTCCGCATTACTGTACCTACGCGGACGCGTGACAAATGTACGCGGTCCGCGTGACTTGTTCCAGCACCAGTGCTTCTGAAGCCCAAATGCCCTACGCGGCCGCACGACAAAAGTGTGCGGTCCGCGTGAGACCCGCAGGGGTACTTTTGTCCGGAAATTACTATGTAGTATAAATAGCTTCTTTTACTTTTTTAGGTTATGTCAAATATTACACATTAGCGGCTGAGCTCGTGAGAACACAATATACGCCTATTTTGGGCAACTTCTTAATATTTTAACATTAGATTTAATTTGTAATCCATTACTATGTCAATTTCATCTTTAATTTCTTCATCTTCTTCAATTTCCATGGCTAGCTAAACCCATAGCTAGGGTTGTAGCCCAACCCTAGTATGGGTAATTGATGGGTTAGATTATTGAATGCTTAGATGATTATGGGTGTTAGGATTTGGGTTGATTGAATGTTTTTCATTGGGATTTTGTGGTTGCAAACACTAAATCTAGTTTTGTGGGTTTGGGCTCTACTTGAGAAAGAGAGTCTAAAATCTCTCAATCAATTCCAACAAGGATTTGGGATGGACACATGAGAATGGTAGTCCCAAGTAATGGGTATAAACCTCGAGAGAGTAATTACCCAACTTGAGCCTAAAGTTACTTGGGCAAATTAGCCTACCCAATTGGTCTCGAGAGAGTCAATTGGGCAAAATTGTTCTCTCTACGAGAGGTGTGAGAATGAATGCATAGAGCAACGGTTATCCAATAATCCCATTACATCATCTTTGCATTAAATTTCATTACCCATTAGTTATTCCACCTAGGTAAATGCTACTTCCCTAGTCCCCTTTCCTGTTTGCATATTACACTTAGAATTAATCTTATCATAATCTAGATTTCATATTTTTAGTTTATAAAATAGTTTGTAAAGAGAAAACACAAAAATGCTTGAAGTCAAACTAGAAGCTTAATCACAGTATTAGTGCAATGTAATTTCTCAGTCCAATATCTAACTCCCTGTGGATTGACCCCGAACCTTATTCGGGTAAAAGTAGTTGTGCCCGCTCATTCCTCCGGGTTGAGTTTGCTATGATCACTTTTTGGCGCTGTTGTCGGGGAGTTGACGGTGTTGATTATTTGCGTTGCTAGTGTTGTTTCGCTTCTTCTTTCCTTCTTTTAATAATTTTATAGACTCAATCTAACAGGTACAAATGGATGCAAATGCTAATATTCCCCTTCGCGATGCCATTGCGGGGGAGGAGGTAGAGGACCTTGAGCAAGATGAATTTCCGGTACAAAATGTGCCACGGAGGGCCCGAAATGCCAATGCTAATCAACAGGACCAAATCCCAGACCCTCCTCCGCCACCGCCAAGGGTTGCACCAAGAGCAATGACAAACCAAGGATATGCTAGTGCCATTGTTCTTCCCCGAATCTGGGCGGGGAACTTTCAAATTACAAATGTGATGCTGACACTATTGGAGCATATAGGGTATTTTACGGGCGCTTTCAATCAAAATACCTACAAGCACTTGAAGGGGTTCGTAGATACTTGTTGGGGAAGCAAACAAACCAATGTGTCCGAAGATGCTTTGCGATTGCGGCTTTTCCCTTTCTCATTGAGGGGTAAGGCGCTAGATTGGTTGGAGAGGTTGCCGAATCACTCAATCACTACATGGGACGAATTGGCGGACAAGTTCATTACCAAGTTCTTTTCCCCAACTTATATGGTGGCCTTGAGATATGAGGTTCTAGCCTTCAAGCAAGAGCCAACGGAGCCATTACATGAAATTTGGGAGAGGTACCAGACTATGGTGAAAGATTGCCCCAACAATGACATGACCAATGCTATGGTTCAACAAACTTTCTATAGGGGGATCAACACGGCGAACCAATGCATTGTGAACCAATTGGCGGGTGGCAATTTCATGAAGTTATCTTTGGAGGAAGCATGTGATGTTATGGACCAAATGGCCAACACTTCTTCGGCATGGAAAAGTCGGGAGAATGTACCTCAAGAAGATTCGAATGTTATTCATCTACATAAAGATTTGCATGACCATGGACAAGCCATTGCCGAGCTTACTACAACCATGAATCAATTGGCAAAAGCTCAACTTCAACAAGTGCAAAATCCATGCCAAGTGAATTCTATGGAGAATGTCTCAATGTTGAAAAGAAGGAATAGAGGGCAACAAGCGCAACAAGGCCAATGTGATCAAAATGAGAACAAAAATGATGGAGGATTTTCTAATGATGGCTTTGATGATCAAGATGAAGATTGCCAATATGTGAACAATTTCCAAGGCAATAGAGGGAATCAAAACAATCAACAATGGCATTCCCAAGGTAATTGGGGGAACCAACAAGGAAGAGGTAATTGGAATAATAACAACAATAGGAATGATGGTGGAGATTGGAACAATCAAGGAAACAATTGGAACAATCAAGGCAATAATTTGAACAATCAAGGAAATAATGGTGGCAATTGGAGTGGTAATAATAGCAATTGGGGGAACAATAACAATCAAGGCGGTTGGAACAATAGAGGCAATCAAAACAATCGGGGGCATGGTTTTCAAAGAGCTCCCATGTATCAACAACCCAACAATCCACCCCCTTTCCATTCACAAGGATCAAGTTCTTCGGGCAATGATATGGGTCGAATTGAAGTCATGTTCGAGCAAATGATGAAAAAGAATCAAGATTCGGATGCCCAACTAGCTTCTCACAATACTTCAATCCGGAATTTGGAAGTTCAAATCGGCCAACTTTATCAATCTTTGAACTCCTAACCTAAAGGTGCACTACCAAGTGACACGGTGGTGAACCCGAAGGGAGGGAACAATCATGTGATGGCTGTGACAACTAGGAGTGGAAGAGGCGGTGTTGTAAATGCCTCAAATGAGAATCGAGTTGTGGATGCAGAAGCATATTTGAATGATGATGACATGCCGATGAATGATGACCATGTGGTTGAACCTATTGCAACAAATGATGTGAGGATTGACATTGAGGATGAGGCCAGGATGGAGTCTCAAGATACCATGAACCCGTCTAGGGAACACATCATTGATATTCCCGAGCCATCTATTCCAAAAGCCATGGCACCCTTGCCAAGGACTCCTCCACCTTATCCGCAAAGATTGGAAAAGGAAAAAAGAGATAATCAATTTAAGAAGTTCATAGAGATGATGAAGAGCTTGACCATTAATGTGCCCTTGGTGGAGGTACCTGAACAAATGCCCGGTTATGCTAAATTTATGAAGGACTTGGTGACGAAGAAAATTTCGATGGATTGTGAGACGATAATGATGACTCACCAAGTGAGTGCCATAGTTCATTCCATGGTTCTTAATCTAGAATACCCCGGTGCTTTCACCATTCCTTGTACAATTGGAAGTGCTAATTTTGCAAAAGCACTTTGTGATGTGGGTGCTAGTATCAATCTCATGCCATATTCCGTGTTTAAGACCTTGGGTATTGGACAACCCCGTCCAACTTCAATGAGGTTCAATGAGGTTACAAATGGCGGATCGTTCTATGAAGAGGCCTTTGGGAATTATTGATGATGTTCTAGTGAGAGTTGACAAGTTTATCCTACCGGCCGATTTTGTCATTCTTGATTATGAAGTGGACTTCGAAGTCCCTATCATTCTTGGTAGGCCATTCTTAGCCACCGGGAAAGCTCTAGTTGATGTTGAAGTGAGAGAATAGACATTTAGGGTCGGTGATGAAAAAGTGGTGTTTCACGTTTGCAAATCCATGCGCCAACCAAATAGCACCGAAGTGTGCTCGTTTCTGGACATTGTCACGGCGGTGATAGTGGATGACACAAGCACCATGATCAATGTTGAGGATCCACTTGAAGCGGTACTTTTGAACATGGAGGTCAATGATGATGCTGATCATGTTGAATGTGTAAATGCTTTGCATGGTATGGGCTCTTACTCTTATGAGCCGAGGAAGCTATCTTTGGACCTTGAGAATCGCAAGACTCCTCCCACTAAGCCATCTATTGAGGAGCTGCCGGTGTTGGAGTTAAAACCACTTCCTCCTCAACTCAGGTATGAATACTTGGGTCCTAATTTCACTTTGCCAGTTATACTGTCCTCTTGCTTAACTAACATGCAGGTTGACACCACTTTGGCGGTCTTACAAAAGCGCAAGCGAGCAATTGGATGGACTTTGGCAGATATTCGGGGAATAAGCCCCGCGTTTTGCATGCACAAGATCATATTGGAGGAGAATGCTCGGCCATCACTTGAGCACCAAAGAAGATTGAATGAAGCAATGCAAGAGGTAGTCAAAAAGAAGATCATCAAATGGTTGGATGCAGGGGTGGTCTACCCCATTTCGGATAGTTCTTGGACCTCTCCGGTCCAATGTGTTCCAAAGAATGGTGGCATATAGGTTGTCACCAATGAAAAAAATGAATTGATTCCTACCCGTACGATCACGGGTTGTAGAGTGTGTATCGACTATAGGAAATCAACAAGGTGACACGGAAGGACCATTTTCCATTGCCTTTCTTGGTTCAAATGTTGGACTGACTTGCGGGTAGAGCTTATTATTACTTTCTTGATGACTATTCGGGGTACAATCAAATATTCATTGCCCCAGAGGATCAGGAAAAAACAACTTTTACATGTCCCTATGGCACATTCGCTTTCTCTCGAATGCCATTCGGATTTGTGTAATGCCCCAGCTACTTTTCAGTGGTGCATGATGGAGATCTTCACCGACATGGTGGAGGACATTCTTGAGATATTTATGGATGACTTTAGTGTAGTAGGGGATTCTTTTGATGATTGCTTGGCTAATTTGGATCGTGTGTTGGCAAGATGTGAAGATACAAACCTTGTGCTTAATTGGGAAAAGTGTCACTTTATGGTGCGAGAAGGAATTGTATTGGGCCACAAAGTTTTGAAGAATGGCATTGAAGTTGACAAGGAAAAGATAGAGGTCATTTCAAGGCTCCCACCCCCTTACTCTATCAAAGGGGTGAGGAGTTTCTTAGGACACGCCGGGTTCTATCGGCGCTTCATAAAGGATTTTTCCAAGATTTTGTGAACCCATTGTGTAAGCTTTTGGAGAAGGATGCCAAGTTTGTCTTTGATGAGTTGAAGCAAAAATTGACTACTACCCCCATCATTACCACACCTATTTGGAATTTGCCTTTTGAACTTATGTACGACGCAAATGATGTGGTGGTAGGAGCGGTACTTGGCCAAAGAATCAACAAGATGTTCCATCCGGTGTACTACTCAAGCAAGACGATGAATGAGGCTCAAAGGAACTATACCGTCACCGAGAAGGAGTTTCTAGCTATTGTGTTTGCCATGGAAAAATTTCGTCCTTATCTTATGGAGGCCAAGGTGATTATTCATACCGATCATGCCGCCCTTAGGTATTTGATGACAAAGAAGGACTCCAAGGCAAGATTGATAAGATGGGTCCTACTTCTTCAACAGTTTGATCTAGAGATTGTTGATCGCAAAGGTAGTGAAAATCAAGTGGCGGACCACTTGTCCCATTTGGAGGAGGAGGGGAGGCCATCCAATGGCCTTGAAATTAATGATTCTTTTCCGGATGAACAACTCCTCGCAGTGTCAATGCATGATATGCTGTGGTTCACCGATGTCGCCAACTATCTTGTGACCGGTGTGGTCCCATGTGAGCTCTCTTCCAACTAAAGAAAAAAGCTAAAGCGGGATACCTTGGACTTCTATTAGGATGATCCGTATCTTTTCAAAATTTGCATGGATGGAGTGATTAGTAGGTGTGTCCCGGAGAGCGAACAAATGAGCATCTTGGAGGCTTGCCACTCTTCTTCCTATGGTGGTCATCATGGGGAGTGAGGACGGCTTCCAAAGTCTTGCGCTGTGGTTTTTATTGGCCAACAGTCTTCAAAGATTCTAGTGATTTAGTGAAGAGTTGTGATGCATGCCAAATGGCTGGTGGAATTTCAAAGAAAGATGAGATGCCTCTAAACACCATTCTAGAAGTTGACATTTTTGATGTATGGGGCATTGACTTCATGGGGCCTTTCGTGAGTTCTTCTGGGAACACATATATTTTGGTAGCAGTGGACTATGTGTCGAAGTAGGTTGAAGCCGTGGCTCTTCCTAACAACGAAGCCCGAAGTGTTGTGAACTTTTTGAAGAAATATAACTTTACAAGATTTGGGACCCCTCGTGCTATCATTAGTGATGGGGGCTCTCATTTTTGCAACAAAGCTTTCGATTCATTGTTGACCAAGTATGGAGTTAATCACAAAGTCACTACCCCATACCATCCCCAAGTAAGTGGCCAAGTCGAAGTTTTAAACCGAGAAATCAAGAGCATCTTGTCTAAAATGGTCAATGCCAATAGGACCGATTGGTCAAAGAAACTAGATGATGCTCTTTGGGCTTATAGGACAGCCTATAAAACGCCAATTGGTATGTCTCCTTACCAGTTGGTGTTTGGTAAGGCATATCATCTTCCGGTAGAACTTGAGCATAAAGCGATGTGGGCCTTGAAAAAGCTGAACTTGGAATGGGATGTAGCGGCAAATCTCCGGGTAGATCACTTGAATGAGCTTGACGAGTTTAGGTTTCATGCATACTCCAGCTCGTCCTTATATAAGGACAAGATGAAGTATCTTCACGACGAATATGCTCGAAGCAAGGAATTCAAGGTTGGTGACATGGTCCTTCTCTTCAATTCTCGGTTGAGGTTATTCCCGGGAAAGCTCAAGTCAAAGTGGAGTGGCCCTTTTGAAGTAGTAGGTGTGACCCCGTTTGGAGCTCTTGACTTAAAGAACAAGAATGGTGAAATATTTCGAGTTAATGGGCATCGGGTGAAGCACTATTTGGGAAGTCGGATGATAGCCAGGTTGTGGCACTCTTGCACTTGAAATGATGGAATGGTAACTTGCATCGTGCCGCGACGTTAAATCAGGCGCTTCTTGGGAGGCAACCCATGTCTTTTTCTTTTTCTTTATGTTTCTTCATCAGTAGAATAGGATTTTTGAGCTAACAGTATGTGAAGTGTTGCACAGAGTATGTTAAAACTGTCACGACCCAAACTGGAGGACCATGACTAGCATCCGACCATACTTGCCGAGCACCAACGTACATTTTATCTAACCTTCTTTATTATCTTTTAGGCCGACGAGACCAATATAAATGGTAGACATGGATCATGAACAACCAACAATAAAATATGATTGCATGAACCTACATAACATGGGATGACCATACAATCAAGAAACTATATACATATGGTACAAGCTACCACGCTAAAATGAAAGACTATACAACAAAACCAGCCGACAAGGCATACCAAACTATACATGAGTCGACACTTGTCTATGAGCCTCTAAAGGAACATAAGTGCTGCAACATAGCCGGAACAAGGCCCCGACATACCCATAATGTCTATAACAAAAATGAATACCAAAACCAAGGCAAGTCCGGAGAAGGGATCTCGCCAATCACCGCTGAACTGGACAACCTACTGTGATGGGGGAGCTGCACCTGCCTGTCTATCAGGACCTGCAGCACGACATGCAGCGTCCACAAATAAAAGGACGTCAGTACGAATAAAGTACTGAGTATGTAAGGCAGAGAACCATAAATACGAACAATAATGTAAGCAGGGATAGAGAATATACAACCTGTAATATCTGAGTACCTCTGAGGGCTACTGACATGAAATGCATGATACATGTGTATAAATACATAATCTTTTAAAACATATGCCTCCGTGGGCATCATCATCATCATGTCGTACCCGGCCATAATAGGCTCGGTAAAAACGTACCCGGCCATTATAAGGCTCGGTAGAATCGAACCCGGCCACGTGGAGCTCGGTAAAACCCAACTGATCAGTGGTTGCACAATAGGTGCCGTACCCGGCCGACTATAGCACGGCTCGGTAGAGTAAAATAGATACATATATATAATGCATGCTCGACTCATGGAAACACCTTGTAGACCTTTCGGAGTGACGTGAGGTCGGTATCCTATGTACACCTTATTAGGACTAACTCTTCACTATGAACCTTATAGGAATTAGGAAGTACCAACAAGATTGATAACATAAGAATAAGAGAAGCAACATCAACATCAATCGTTCCATAAGAGGGGAAACAATGTAAGTACTGCTTAACTTCTAAGAATAGAGTATCTTTGGAAGCTCGTTCATTACATTATGTTAATCGGAGTCGTGCAAAAGAAGAAAATGGATAGCCACACATACCTTGTATATACTGCCACAACCTCAAGCTATGCAAACGTCACGACTCCTTAGTCTACAATAGGAGAAATGACACTATCGTTAACGTTTAAGCGTCGCAACTATTATGTACCAATCACAACCTATTTTGTGATGAAACGGACAGCACCTCCCCTATATGTATGACTTCACACCATTCAAAACAATCACCAAACAGCCTAAACAACATCAATAATAAACATATTGAGCCTCCCAAAATAGTCCACACACAACCTAATCACATCATACATATGACGGCCACTATAGTCGTACCAAATGACCCAAAAATATTACGAAGAACTAGCAGACCATAACCCAACATATATATGATGTTTCTCCACACCCTGCCTCCTCCAAAACTCCACAAAACAGTAATACAAAACGCAGCCCAACAGCAACACAAAACAGTCCACAAAACAGTCCGCTACAAGTGAATAACTTGAACTCACGGCTTCCGATCACCGTCCCGTGAGTTCTTACATGTATATAATGAATTACCATGAATTTACAGCAGAATAAATGTATGAAATATAGCAGTAAACTCACCTTTGTTGTTGGATAACTCAGCCTTTAACTTGGTTCTTCAAACTCTAGTGTTTACCCCCAATTTGAACTTGAAAGAGAGGGAAAATCAATTAGGGTTTGTGGATAATTTTTGGGAGGAATGTTGTAGGGTCTTAGGTCTGGTTATTTGTGAAATATAAAGAGGGGTATATTGCAGAGGATAAGCCTTTTAATGGGCTGCTTTTCTGACCCGAAATTCCCTCTTTTGGGCCGACATTTAACCAAGTAGGTGACTCACCTACTTGCACCTAGCAGCTTGTGCAAGTCTCACGAAAATGTCTATATCTCTCTATTCCAATGTCGTATTGCTAAACCGTTTAATGCGTTGGAAACTAGACTCATAGATATTCAATTTGGTGGGTAGATCAACCCATAATTCCAAGTATATTGGGAGAAAGACCTAATAATATTTGACCTAAAGTTTAGGTAAAACTATGAACCTAAGTTGCAACAACTTTTGTCGACTTTTGTTTCATAACTCGTTTGACTTCAAGAATTATGATACGGATATTATATGATTAAAATACCTTAAATCATGACCTCCTAAGTATACTAAGCATCTATAGGTTTACCCAAAAGTACGAGTTACAACATCCTTGATTCGTTTAACTTCTAATACTTGTTAATCACCCTTATGCACCCTTGTATCACTTAAGATTAATCGGATTAACTTCTTATCATTTCAAGGATAATTCCTTCTTGGATTTGTCTTATCTAACTTATGGAATGAACTAACGTGTGTGGATATGGGTTGTAACACCCTCCCCCCCCTTAGGAACATTCGTCCTCGAATGTAAGGGTTTATGGGGAGTTCAAATCATCGTGGATTCCAACGGAAATATTTGGTCAATTTTCCCCTATAAAATGGTCACTAGAAAAATTTGCAAGCAGTGAAGCTCAAAGTATGACCACACAAGGCTACACAAAGCATTATGGACATGAACATTATTTACATATCACCACTTTGTATTAAGGAAGAGAGTTCTCAAGTTATTGCTTACCTCATAAAGCCATTTCACCTTTATAATGTATCTTGCGTTCCACCAACATCCTTGTTATCATCATTCTGGAATAGGTAAGGGTATTTAGACTTCATCTCTTCTTCCGCTTCCCATGTCATTTCTTTCACATTCTTGTTCCTCCACAATACTTTAACGGAAGCTACATCTTTTGTTCTCAGCTTGCGGACTTGTCGATCTAATATGGCCACTGGCACTTCTTCATATGATAGATCCTCCGTAACTTGAACATCTTTGATAGGGACAACTCGAGAAGGGTCTCCAATACATTTCTTCAACATAGATACATGGAATACCGGGTGGACAAATTCTAATTCGGATGGCAATTCTAACTCATAAGCAACTTGTCCAATTTGTTGAAGAATTTTATACGGACCGATATACCTTGGACTCAGCTTACCTTTCTTCCCAAAATGCATAACACCCTTCATTGGTGAAATCCTCAGGAAAACCCAATCACCAACCTCAAATTCTAGATCACAACGTCGGACATCGGAATAAGACTTTTGCCTGCTTTGTGCCGTCCTCAATCGTTCCTGTATCACTTTCACCTTCTCAATGGCTTGGTGAATCAAATCTGGCCCATATAATTCTGTTTCACCGACTTCGAACCATCCAACCGGTGATCTACATCTCCTCCCATATAGTGCCTCATATGGGGCCATTTTAATACTGGAATGGTAGCTATTATTGTAGGCAAATTCTATGAGTGGAAGATGGTCATCCCAATTTCCCTTAAAATCTAGAACACATGCTCGTATCATATCTTCCAATGTCTGAATGGTACGTTCAGCCTGTCCGTCAGTCTGCGGATGAAATGCAGTGCCGAGATTCACCTGTGTGCCTAAACCTTTCTGAAAAGACCTCCAAAAGTTAGCCGTAAATTGAGCTCCTCGATCCGATATAATAGATACCGGCACACCATGAAGCCTAACAATCTCCTTGATATACAACTTCGCATAATCTTCAGCCGAGTAAGTTGTCTTAATTGGCAGAAAATGAGCACATTTTGTAAGTCGATCAACTATCACCCAGATAGAGTCAAACTTATGATAAGATCGAGGTAATCCAATAACGAAGTCCATATTAATCACCTCCCATTTCCAGGTCGGAATTTCTATATTCTGAAGCAATCCACCGGGTTTCTGATGTTCTATCTTTACTTTTTGACAATTGGGACACTGGGCTACAAATTCTGCAATAGACTTTTTCATGTTATCCCACCAATACTGCTCCTTGACATCATGATACATCTTTGTCGAGCCAGGATGGATGGAATATCGGGATTGATGAATTTCATTCATAATCTTTTCTCGCAACCCTGCTACGTTCGGCACACATAATCGGCCCTGGTATCTCAGTGCCCCATCTCCTCCGATCTCAAAAGCCGTAATTTTACACTGCTGAATGTTCTCTCTCAATCGTAGTAAGATAGGATCTTCATATTGCCGTGCTTTTACCTCTCCTACCAAAGATGATTCTGATGTATTTTGTACAGTAACACTTCCGTCATCAGAGTCTAACAATCTGATTCTCATATTGGCTAGCCGATGAAGCTCTTTAGTCAACCCCCATCTACCTGCATCAATATGTACTAAGCTTCCCATTAACTTACGGCTGAGAGCAGCTGCCACAACATTGGCTTTACCGGGATGATACAATATCTCGACGTCGTAGTCCTTCAGTAATTCAAGCCACCTACGCCGCCTCAAATTCAACTCTTTCTGCTTGAAGATGTATTGTAGACTCTTGTGATCTGTGTAGATGTCAACATGGACGCCGTATAAGTAGTGCCGCCATATCTTCAAAGCATATATTACTGCAGCCAATTCCAAATCATGGGTTGGATAATTCTTTTCATGCTTCTTCAATTGTCTTGATGCATATGAAATCACCTTCCCATGCTGCATCAACACGCACCCCAAACCTATACCTGAGGCATCACAATATACCACATATCCTTCTGTTCCTTCAGGGAGAGTGAGCACCGGTGCGGATGTCAATCGATCCTTCAGCTCCTGAAAACTACGTTCACAAGTGTTAGACCACCGGAACTTGGTAGCTTTCTGTGTTAACTTAGTCAATGGTGCTGATATAGAGGAAAACCCTTCTACAAACCGCCTATAATATCCTGCTAGCCCCAGGAAGCTACGAACTTCTGATGGTGTTGTAGGTCTCGGCCAATTCTTTACCGCATCAATCTTCTGAGTGTCGACACTAATACCCTCGTCAGATATCACATGGCCAAGGAATGCTACTGAGTTCAGCCAGAATTCATATTTGGCGAGCTTAGCATATAACTTACGATCCTGAAGCATCCGTAATACTATCCGCAAGTGGCTCGCATGTTCCTCCTCCGAACGAGAATACACCAGAATGTCATCAATGAATACAATCACGAACACATCAAGATAGGGCCTGAATACAGTATTCATGAGATCCATAAAAGCTGCCGGGGCATTTGTTAGCCCGAACGACATCACCAAGAACTCAAAGTGTCCATTTCTTGTCCGAAAGGCCGTCTTTGGAATATCCTTCTCCTTAACCCTCACCTGATGATACCCTAAACGTAAGTCAATCTTGGAGAAATACTTGGCACCCCGGAGTTGGTCAAACAGGTCGTCAATTCTTGGAAGTGGATACTTGTTCTTTATAGTAAACTTATTCAACTGCCGATAGTCGATACACATCCGTAATGACCCATCTTTCTTCCGCACGAATAGGACTGGCGCACCCCAAGGTGAAGTGCTAGGCCTAATGAAGCCCTTATCCAACAAGTCCTTTAACTGCGCCTTCAACTCTCGCAGCTCTGCCGGGGCCATTCTATATGGAGGGATAGAGATCGGTTGAGTGTCAGGCAACACATCAATGCTAAACTCAATCTCTCTTTTTGGAGGAAGGCCTGGGAGTTCATTTGGGAAAACATCTGGAAATTTATTGACCACGGGGATAGATTGTAGAGTAGGCAGCTTCGCCTCTACATCCCTAACGCGAACAAGATGATAAATGTAACCTTTTGAGATCATTTTCATTGCCTTAAGATAGGAAATAAACCTACCTTTCGATGTAGCAATGTTCCCCTTCCATTCAATGACGGGTTCACCAGGAAATTGAAACTTAACCATCTTCATACGACAATCAACATTTGCATAGCATGAGGCCAACCAGTCCATTCCCAGTATCACATCAAAATCAACCATTTCTAATTCAAATAAATCTGCCGAGGTTTGACGACTACAAATCATCACAGTGCAACCTCTATATACCCTTCTAGCAATCACATAATCTCCTATTGGAGTAGATACCACAAGGGGTTTACTTATCAATTCAGGTTCAATGCCAAACTTATTAGCCACAAAGGGTGTAACATATGATAATGTAGATCCCGGATCAATCAACGCATATACATCATAAGAAAACACAGATAATATACCTGTAACAACATCTGGAGACGACTCGAGAGCCTGTCGACCTACTAGAGCATATGTTCGATTTTGAGCACCACTCGAACTCGGCCCCGCACCTCTACCTCTACCACGACCTGTCGACTGCTGAAAACCCCGTGCTGGAGGTCGAACTGATGAGGAAGAACCAGACACAAATCTAGTCGGCTGAGTCATACCATCACCTCCCC